>BIMT01000131.1:0-16994 GCA_005406065.1 Metschnikowia sp. JCM 33374
TATTTTCTCAAGTAAATTGATCATATCATAAAGTTTCCTTGGTCTCTCTCGGACTGCAATCCCACACATACTGAGACGGGCCTTGAAATCATTTGCCCCGACAGAAGCAAACTGGTCTCAATGTGGGACATGAACTCTTCAGGATTTTCCCATGGGCCCTTCGTATAGATACAGTTGCAACGCTTCCACGCCCAACGCCTTATCTCCAATATCGACCCAGACATCTGCTCCGCCGTTAAACACACAAACCTTCACCTCGCTCTCGGCTTGTTTCTCGAAACATGAGAGCAATTTCCCCGCTCTCTTCATCGATCAACCGGGTATCTCCCGACTTGTTTGGATTAAGAAACTGGTTGAGCTCCCCAGGATGGACAACACCATTTCTTCCAACGTCTCTCTTTGGATTTTGTAGCCATTGACTGCCAAGAGCGTTCTTTTCCTAATGATGGTGGTTTTTTATCATCTTCCAACCTCATTCTCTTTCGAAGGTGCTTCAAGTGGTTAATGAGAGAGGTCCGTTTCAGAATCTTGTTTTTTGATTCCAGCTATTCATCAGAACTAGTACCATTCTGTGCCCTCGATAAAAGCCATAAGTTGCCTTCATCGCAGTGTACCTAAACAAGTAATTCGTTCTCCTGCCATCACCAAAATTGTTCTGCTTGTCCCCAGGGCATCGGTCTCCCCTCAAAGCCCTGGATGAGCCCTTGCTCTTGGTGCGAATTCCCCCCTGGTGGCGGGTATCCCGCAACGGCGGTAACCACCTTTAACATATAAGAGTCTCGAACTGAGCAATTTGACCAGGTCCAACTAGCGGCGACTCCTGAACAAACATTTCATCGTCGTATAAGGTGACATCACCGTCAAAAAAGTCGATCCGCAGACGAAGTTTTGGGTCTACGTCTGAGGGTAATTTGGTACTAGTACGGAGCGTATTCAAGATGGAACGAACGTCGTTAAACGAAGGACTCACGAGCATCCGTCGCGAAATCAGCCAGTTTACAATCCCTCGATCAAAAATGCGTCCTTAAACGAAGATTGGTGAAAAGCGGCCCACGGGCTGAACCAATTGCCGGAGCCGAGTGCGGGCCATGGTCCGGGTCCAGCTGTCTCTCGTCCAAAGCAATCATATTATCTATAAGTTTTCCACATCATGGAACACCTCCAGTATCGTGTCTGTAAAGACTTTTTCGATACGATCTCGTTTTCTATGCGGCGTTCATCGGGAGTGTCGTGCTCCTATGAAGTATTTCTCGTACTTCATCAATATCTCCACTGAGCTTCGAAGGGCACGGCCAAAAGGCCCTTGATCCATTCAATAATGAGCTCGTCTCGTTTGTGGGTTTTGAGAGCATACTCACTCATACCGCGAGGTCATAATGAGATAGTATCGATTTTTTTTTTTCAGGAAAGTGACGCAAAGTTTTTAATGGTGATGTTTAGCGAATACAATAGCCTTATTTGCAAAACAACTGCCGGTGCTTGAATAATTACCCGGAAGGACCGCGGAGATATGAGAAATATCCAGATCCGCGTGCATATGTATCAACCTGCACGTTTCGTGCATCGGCCCGGCTCATTTGCCTTAATTGCAACTGATGGTATCCAGTCATCTGATGCAGGACCATTGATAAAAAAAATCGAAAGATATGTCACTGCAGAAGTTGTTAGGTTGATATCTGAAAGTGTTTTTATCTGTACAGGACTGTGCTCTTTTCAGAGGAAAGATTGCCCAAATTATTCTCATGCTTCGAGGTCAAACGAATAACAAAGACTGTTTTGACATCTTGGGTGAGCTTTTCAAGGTTTTTTTTTTTTAATTTTTTAGAATATCGCCTTCTTGTTTTTTTTTCCTTCTTGTTTTCTTTCTGTTTAAAAGTATACTGACCAGGTTGTTTTTTTATGGTTGTAATTCCTCAATCATCCATATCTCATGAGCATAATCATGGTGCATATGCAGGCTTCGTAATCGGGGCACCATAACATTAAACGACAATTAACGAAGAATGAATATTGGTGATGATTTCTTGATATCAGAAGATGATTCAAAAAAAAAGACATATTCCGTTATTACAAGACGTATTTTCGAAACCGCCGGTTCCATGCCAACACTAATTAACAAAACGTGGGTTTTATATCCTATTATCTCTTTATTAATCCTAACTCATATAATACAATACAATTTACAAACCGTTTTGGCCTCCTTCTTCTGTCACGCTCTCGGTGATAGACAACTTTGATACTCCTTACCTTGGTAACGACACACGGGCTTTGCGGGCGTCGTACCCGGCAACAATGAAAAACGTTAGATTGTCTGGTGATGAAAGTGTTCTCCGCGTCCTTGATGTCTCGTCGAAAACCACCCTCGTGCTTCTCTCTGTGGACAATAACACCAGCTCTACCCATGTTCTTACCATTGACCATAGCCAATTCAATGGTGTCAAACTTGATGTAGTCAGTGATTTACCAGTAAAGCCAAAATCGATCTTAACAGTGTCGTTGGCTTTCTGATCAATGGGTCACCGTATCTGATAGTTCTACCGTCGTGGGTGACAAAGGCATGGAACACCTCTCTTACCAAGACGTCTTCTTAACCTTACCCAACTTGTAGGAATTCCCCCTCCATGGTGATTCTTCAGGACAGTAAATCTACCCTGACATCGTAGATCAATCCTGAAGTTCTCATTTGGTGGCCTCAAGGTGATGACGTCCATGAAACCGGCTGGGAAAGTCGAGTCGGTTCTGACCTTACCGTCAACCTTGACAGCCTCTTGCATCAAGATGGACTTCTTACCGTTCAAAGCAGCACTTCAATCTGTTCTCAAAGAAAACGATCAAAGGCAAAGACTCTCTCAACTTGTGGGACCAGCAGAAGGATGGGGCAGAAGGTACTGACAATTTGACAGTCCCAACATCCAGTGGGATGGGCTGCCAATCCTCTTAAGGTGCTTCTTTCTGAAAATATCTTGGGTATTTGAGTTCATGGCTTAAGACAGACTGATCAATTGAAAGTGTGGGTGAACCACAGGATGATGATACACCACCGAAGCAATGTTCCCACACTAAACATTACGACGTGCGGGAAGCATCTGAGCACAAAAGTATCAGTGCACGTGACGATCATATGGACATAATCTCAAAGTTCACAAGCCGGCAAAAATTCGGCAGAATTTCCTCTTAAATATACCATGGACCACAAGCATTCGAGCGGTCCCCAGGTTCACCCACCACTCCCAATTATCAAGACAAATCTCCCATCCGCGCCAATCCGAAGATATGGTTGAAACCGGTTTTACACCTTGTGAAAAGGGGCAGGGCCATTTTATTTTCATGGATTCTGTCTGAAACGAACAGGCCATTTTGCTTTTTCTGTCTTGAGTAGTCTGTCTTCAAAATTGAAGTTCAGATTAGACATACCAGGCCTCTTCCATTTGATAATTAGTTGAAGAAAAAAAAAAAAAAGTTTAGAAAATTTTTCACGAAAAACTTTTTTTTTGTAGTGCGCACCAAGACAAAGTCACGCACTTCACACGATGTAATTGTACGTTATACGGGATATGGTTATGGTCACGTGCATTGTGGGCCACTACCTACTTTAACTCTTGCCTGAATGGTCTTATTGTAAATGTTTTTCATAGAGTATAACTATTGACAGTTATAAAATGGCCAAAGTGAGCCACAAGTGGAAGATCCGTAAATATTGGTAAACTTTTTATGTTCATCAATGCAAAAAAAAAAAAAATTCAAAATAACGACACTTCAGAAGACCTAGTCTAGCGTACAGTTTTGAGAGTGTTGATCACCATCATTGATTTTCCTGGCCTGAGTGATTGGAATAAGCATATTTGTTCCGCTTTTCGCTTTTCGGATGAATCTGGAAAACTAACGAAAGACATCTGGCTAGCCTAAAAGATAGTGTCCTTGGGCTCGGGCTCAACCTTGTGCGCATTAAGAGCAGAGCAACCACTGCTACAGTGGAATGTGAGTTTCTGTGTCCGTATGCCTTTTCGCCTTGTCAAGCGCCAATCTCTCGCCTCTAGAAGAGTTGGTGGAATTTTTCCACACCTCTGCTCCAGTCATGGCTTTTTGATCCAGTCGACTTTCAAAGAAAATGGACCATATTGCTTATCCAATAATCAATGCCCACAGTCTTAACCTCAGTTATTGGAGTTCGCATCCTGAATCACACCCCAATTCGTCATGACAAAGTCATTGAGTGGGATCACAACGGTTTCCCACTCGCCAGGGTGGTCAAGAACAATCTGTGTTGGAACAAAGTCCGTGACAAAGGCGTATTGGCCTGGATATAGGTACTTACGACGGTCACCCCTTGACACGCAAAAAAACCATCAGTGCAAACTGTGACCAATCCCAGAACGAGTCTCTCAGAAGCCATGAGTCCTGTTGGTCCTTGGTACGGAACATGGCGTATCGAACGCGTGACTTCAGGGTTATCTTTAGGGAGGTCCAAATTCAAGTATCCATGGAAATGCCCCACACCAGACTCAGGGTCCCATGGAGAAATTAGCTTTCGGAAAAAGCCCCCCCATTTCCTTATCACTGCGGGTCATTATTTTCGAGAGTGACTCCTCCGGGTGTTCCCGGAAACTGAGGATTGTCTGTAGCGCCTTTGTTTGGTCGCCAGACTTGGAGAAAATCCGGCCCAATGCCGTGTTCAAGCCAAGTGATCTCATGTGTGGGGAATTTCCGTTTGTCGGGGGAAAAAAATCGGTGTGTAGTTTTGTCGGTTGCGTTTGTGTATCAACAGAGTGTTTTGAAGTGGTGACAAAAATGCACAGTTGTTGTGGACCGTCTTCTTGTGTTCTCTGTTCTTTTTCTCTTTGACTCTCTATGGGGAGTCTGTCTCTTGCTTGTATTCTGTGTCACGTGTGCGAACAGAACCGAACCGGGCCGTTAGCTTCCAGGTGGAGAGAAGGCGAGGTCGCTCCGTTAGGGCCCCGGGAAAAATGCGAGAGTCGGGGTATGTGAGATAATAACTAAATGTAGAAATGGAAATACAGTAAGTAAAAAGCTGTTGGTACTCAATTTAGGCGGCACTGGGATAAGGGTTTTTTTCTTTGCCTTTTTTCGAAAATTAACAAAAGCTGCACCTTGAAAAAACTTTACAATGATGCTGGTTTCAATTGCCTTTTATAGGAGGTGCGTGGTGCAATTTACCGGAAATGTGGGGTCGAACGATTAGGGATGCATCACCACTAGGTTCTATTATTTTTTTCTTTTCAATATTTCGCCGTCGCCGATTTCACGTCGACTAACGAATTGGGAAGGTGGAGAACTCTGTGGGAGATACGAAAACCACTACACAAGTCAACCCCCAGAACTGGGGGTCTCGGGCAGCGGTGGTGCAGGACGAAATTTTATCATGGGTCACGTGATGTGATAATGTATTTTAGCCCTAAGCATATATATTTGTGTTATATATATACTTAGGTCGCACATATATCAAGTTCCCCACCCCATAAAGCAGAGATGAGCAGAGTGAAAACTCTGCTCCTCAGTAAATGAAGCCCTAACTCTATTTTTACATAAAAAAGACATTAAATCTTGCTCTTGTAGTATTGAGCTGATTTAATATCATTAATCATCTTAACTTTGTTAACTCTACCACTTCATTACCCTACACTCGATTATGCCTGGTGAGTCTTCTATTGAAAGCCTCAGTACTGATTCTGTTGAATCAAGTACCCAAGTCTACCATTATTGACACTGTGGAACCCTTTCGTCAGTTCAGCTTCCACCCGTAGGCGTGGTCCGACATTGGTCTCGGCCCAACCTTTCAGTTTAAGCCTGTGCAGTACGCACCACAACAGGTTATTGAGCCCTTTAACTACAAAGTGTATGTTTACCAGTTTCTTGAGTTAGGAAAGTTGAACTTATTTCGGAGTTTTACTACCTTTTCAAGAAAGCTTTGCTAAAGCATCGAATGAAAATCAAGCTTACTCCTATTCTTTGGATGAGTTTAGTTCTTTTTTGGGTTGGCACCCAGGAAGAAGTGTCGGTTGCGGCTCCTTGTCGAAAATGATTTTGAACAGAGATTCAAGAAATGTCTTCATCCTGATCTTCTTGATGAATACTGACCTTGCAATTTAACAGAAAAGGTGTCGAGACTACCTTTCATTGACGCTATTATTTATTGCCGACATTGATGAATTGTCTACTGCTGAGAGAAGAACGAGTTAATATCGAAGCTCGAAGGGAACTGTTGGACCCTTCATTGAATTCTTGATGGCGTATGATCATGATGAGGATTATATCTGGTTCATGGTATCTTTCGTTTATTCCAAAACGCGCAAACAACCAGAAGAAGATTTTTTAGTGACCTTTAAAGACAAGTTTAGAAAGGCCACAAATTTATCTCTTATGTCGTGTTAGGGGATTTTGTTGCGAATCTCAAGTCTGAGGACATTATTGTTTGAGAAACAACCTGCTAAGTCTGTGGACAAAGCACCTGCCAAGGTTAAGGTTAACAACACTACTCCAGTCTCAAGCTTGGGGGGGTGAAAACGATGGATGCTCTTTTGCTGTCTCAGAAGAAGAGAAAGCCCAGTACACCCAAGCAGAGAAAGCAGCATATAAAGACAGGGAAGAAACAAGCCAGAACTCAGAAGAAATCTGAGGTGAATTTGGAGGAGATGTTCTGAAGAAAAACCTCTTTGCAACTGTTAAATACTGACCCCTTCCTCAATACAAATTTTTTCCGGTTATTCTCGAACTATCTTCAAGTGGGATGGCGGTGCAGGTGTACATGTTGTTATGATAGATCTTTGTTGTCGAACTTCCGCCCGGATGTTACTTTTGTGATCTTCTCTGCAAAAGAGGCGAAATGCATGTGTGGAGAGGCGACACATAAAAAAGTTCGATTAAAGATGGATCAGTTGGTGTGTTATATGATGTTTTTTGGATGAGACATTGAATCTGAACATTATCAGCACAAATCTTTACAATCACTTCCATACTGGTGTTGTTGAAGATAAAACTCTTATCGTCTTCTGATACGGGTGCTGAAATTGGATACATGAAGCATGGTGCTCCAGGAGGTTGAGGTTGAAGTTCTTTCTTTTGATTCTCCAATCTGCCCTGATGTATACAAAAAAACACATTGACGATTCTACAACAGTTGTCCCGGAAGAGCGTCATGAAACTTCCAAAGACTCTGTTGATGACGATGATGCGAGAGCAATCGTGGTCGCTGAAGACCCAGATTTTGCAGTGACGGATGAGATAGTCCATGTGGAAAGATTCTCCACTAGAGTCCCATCAGCTAAGGACTTCTATTGGCATGAGAAGCTTGGTCATCCTGGTCGTGAGCAATTCAGACATTCTGAAGAAGCCACGGAAAATTCCAGCAGCGGCAAAACATGTACCAATCAACTGGTAAGTGATACATGTTTACATGAAAAGGTAAGGAGACATATTCCAAGAGAGCTGCAAAATTTGGAACCGGTTGAAAGACCATTTGAGGCACTTTCAAGCTGACCTAAGTGGACCCTTTACGGCACCGATCGGACACGACAATTCGTTGTATTTCTTTGACGATTGTGGATCGGTTTTCCCTGTTTCGTACACGCTTGCCCCATACGCTACAAAAGATGAGGCGTCCACGGAACTATTGAAGTTTATTCGTGAGACGTATACAGCGTTTGGATCAAAAGGGTACCCACGACAACTTAGATCCGATAATGGTACCGAATTTTCAACGATAACGTTCAGAACTTTTGTGAAGAACACGGTATCAAAATTGCCCTTACGCAAAGCTACTCCCTCACACCAAAATGGAGTCGTTGAGCGTAAACACCAGTCAATATCAGCGAAGATCAGCAGCGTTGCTACTTGGTGCAGATGTACCATTGATCTTTGGCCAGAAGCAGTAAGAATGTCAGCCATTCAATTGAACTATTCGGCGAGTCAACCTTGAGTGGAAGTTCCCAGCTGAGAAGTGTTTTTGAAGAGACATAAGCGATTCTATACCAGACCTCCTGACTTTGGGCGTTTAGTGCATGCGGTTATCCCTGAGGCACTCCTGTCTGAGTAAGTTTGCAGCCACGACCGCAAGGAAACAGTCCTAGGTCCCAGCGTGTTCTTGTTCTGGTCACAGAGTGGTGTCTTTTGATCCACCACTCGTGTTTGATAGTTCACAGGTGAAATTCATTGAAGAAAGGCGTTATTTTAAAGAGTTTGACTTTCCTAGTCTTAAGCTTCTGAATCATAACAAACTCCCCTGTCGTTGCTACCAGGAATAAAGAGGCCTTCTACTGCTGCTCGAAAGACGGATGAACAAGTTAAAGCCGATTTACAGTTTGTAGAAGTCCTTCTTTTGGTCTGTTTGATGATATTGACAAGGCGTTGGGAAACGACAAGCGAAAAGCCCCTTTACAGCAACTCCTGCTGATCCTTCACCAGGAAAGATTTCAAAGCCGAATTCTGGTAAAAGAGGAAGGGTTTTCAAGACTTCTCCACCTGATGCTGTGGGACAAAAAATCGGGACGTCTGATTTAACCCCCAAGGTGAGAGGCAGAGGGACGACCTAAGAAGAAGAAGGTTGAGACGAGTGTGTCTGAACCTTTTCTTCCCAGCAGACTACTCCAGCCACAGACTTCTGACGCACTGGCATCAGAGGAAGGTATTGGGAAGAAAAGTCTGATGGTGTGAACCGTGTGAATGAAGCCAGCCTCATTGTCTGAGTCAGATGTATTGGATCACCTCGACCAGAGGTTTCCATATAGACGCGTGACTCGAAAGGCAATGAATTGCTCACCTGAAGGAACAGAGTCGTCTTCGGCAAGAAGACTGTTCTTATTCCAGAGGAAGGAACGATATCAGTATTCGGAAACCAGTACCAACATCTGATGTTTTGGTTTTCAAATACTTTTACCAGAAAGATTGACCAAGTCTATGGTATTGTTTCCCGCTGATAACTATGTTGGGGGGAGATTAAGAATAGTCTACACAATCAGCCAGATGACCATGTTAAGGTAGCAACGGATAACTCTACTCACGATGTTGACTAGATCTGTGGTAGCAGCTGCAGAGCAATTTGTTAATGGAAGGCCAAGCCTCCAAGAGCGGATACCTGAGTCATTTAAGCAAGTGAGTCCCCAAACAGAAAACGATGGTTAAAAAGGCTTGTAGGGATGAAGAGATGGATGCCCACAAGTACAATGGGACGTTCACTCTAGTCCCCTTGAGGAAGGGATGAACCCAATTGGTTGTCGTTGGGTCTTTACTAAGAAAAAAGGGAGATGTCTTTAAGGCTAGACTTGTTGCCAAAGGTTTTACTCAGGTACCAAGGCGTTGATTATGGTGAGACTTTTCAAATCAAAATCAAACACATGAGTTTGAGGTTACTATTTGCGATAGCCTCAAATGAAAAAGATGCAGATGCATCAGATGGACGTCAAAGACAGCATTTTTAATGGTGTTTTGAAGGAAGAACTATACATGAGACAACCACCTGGTTATTCTAGCCCAAGATTAAAGGTGAGTTCGTGTATAAACCTCAACAAGTCGCTCTGGCTTGAAGCAGGCGCCTCAAGTTTGGAATGAGACGATAAACCGGGAATTGAAGACTCAAGGCTTCAAATCTTGCAACAATGAACCATGTCTTTTTGTGAAAGGGTCAGGTTCAGGCTACATCCTTTTAGGCTTTATGTTGATGATCTTTTTGATTGTTAGCTCTAGTGATGAGGAAATGCCATTGAAGAAGAAGTTGAGTGAGGCGTTCAAAATGAAAGATTTAGGACTTGCCAAGAAATTCTCGGTATGAATATTGAGTTTCATCCAACGTTCACAAAAAAAATCCATCTTGGTGATTATGTTAATTCACTATTGATAGATTATGGTCCCGAGAGAACTCGAATTATATCGACTCCGGCCGCGCAGATTAATTTGGGATGAATTACAGGAGGGTAAAGAAGATTTTGCAGATGACTCAGAATATCGTTCCATTGTTGGGAAAGTTACTTTACGCCGCTAATACTGATTTGATTTGATGGTCGCATTGTCCTTGCAACTTTCTAGACATCTCATCAATCCAATCAACAAGCACCTAGAGGCAGCACAGAGGGTTCTTAGATATCTTCTGAGGTACAACAGAGTTTGGTATTATCTTTGAGCATGGTTGCATGGACGACCTAACTGCCTATTGTGATGCCAGCTTTTGCCTCCGGTAAAAGAACCTGAAAGCAAAATCTAGGACAGGGCTCCCATCTTGTACGGTGGTGCCCTTATCAGTTGGAAGTCTAAAACTTCAAACGATGGTTGCTATCTCAACGGTCAATGCTGAGTTGATTGCCTTGTCTTACACAGTTGCGGGAGTCCATTTTGTTGATCAACCTTTTAAAGGAACTCGGTTTAACGCACAATGTCAGATGTGGTGATAACCAAGGAAACGATTAAGACAGTTCGTAACCCAGCTTTGCTTGATGGTACGAAACATGTTCTTACTTAAGACGCACTTTTGTTAAGCAACATCTGGAAGAAGGCTGGTTCAAGTTGGACTACATCAACACCAAGAGAATGTCGCCGACATCCTCACTAAGGTATTAGCAAGAACAGGAGTTCACCTATTCAGACTGAAAGGGAAAATAAGAGAGAGACCTTAAAGAGGAGTATCATGGGTCATGGTGATGTGATAATGTATTTTAGCCCCCTAAGCATATATATTTGTGTTATATATTTTAGTCGCACACATTATCAAGTGCCCGTTCCCATTGGTAAAGTGGAGATGAGCAGAGTGAAACTCTGCTCTCAGTAAATGAAGCCCCAACTTTATTTTTTACTATAAAAGACATTATTAAACTGCTTCTGTATTGAGCTGATTTAATATCATTAATCATCTTAACTTTGTTGTTAACTCACCCACTTCATTACTCCTCATTGATTATGCCTGGTGAGTCTTCTTCTATTGAAAGCCTCTGTACTGATTCTGTTGAATCAGTACCCAAGTCTACAACATTGACACTGTGAAACCCTTTCGTCAGTTCAGCTTCCACTGTAAGTAAGGCGTGGTCCGGATATTGGTCTAAAAATTTTCAGTTTAAGCCTGCGCAGTACGCACCACAACATCGATCCCCTCTGCATCCAAAAACGGATATCCCTATTCCAATGGCACGTTGAGATTGAACCTCGACCTCTGGCGCACCTATACGTTTGAATAATATAACACTGTTATTGGATCATATAACACTTTTTTTGAATAATTTAACACTTTTTTTTGAATAATTTAACACTGTTTTTTGCAATTGAAGAAACCCATGCTAGCCATGCGCGAATACAGCTCCTCTCACTTACTCAAAGGCCATTTCAACAGAAGGCTATAAAGAACAATTCCAGAGATAAAAGCATGAGCAGCTCCAGTAATACCAATCCCTTCCGTATATTCCCCAATACGCCAAAACCTTCGCCATTTTTCATAAAGTTGACATCCAAATATTTCCATAACACTCCCTGCCGGCCCAGTGGCTGAGCCAGCTCCATCCTCAGGCACGCCTGGCACGCCTGGCCTGGCATACAAAACAACATCATGATTTTTTTTGGGGCATCGATACCACATCACCAATGCCCAGAACAAACACCAACAATACTAAATCTCTATATTAACACAGGGAGTGTACAAAACAACAAGCTAAAAAAAAAAAAAGAATACAAACAGAACCTCAACCCTATAAAGTACACACCCCCACACCCAATGAGTTTCTTGAGCAGGCCAAATGCCGTCTCTGGAAAACGAGTCCCCCAGCCTGGACGGATTCACTCTGCAGATCCATAAATCGTGCAAACCTCCCAACACAGCCTTCCTTCAGACAACAGCGGTTGAAAATACGGCAGCCCATCCTCACGCCAAGACGGTGATCCCGCTTTTTTTTTCTTCTTGCTGGGTGTTTTTGCTGCTCGGAATCGCTTATCATTTATGGCACCTACAACGTCCAGAACTTGGTGGTGACTACACCCACTGGTACCGACCAGCCCCGGCGCAGTACGAAGCCATTCCCTGCCTGGTACACCAACTGGCACTTCCGCTCCAAGAACACCAACCCTGAATCTAAGTGGAAAGTGGCCAACTCCACTGACTCGGCGGGAGACTTGGTGCAGCAATGCATCATCCAATTTAACCTCCCGCACGACTCTGGAGGCACTTATATATTGTACTATAAGCTCACCAACTTCTACCAGAACCACCGGAAGTACGTGAACTGTATGATTTGGGGTATGGTTAAGGAAACGCGGTTGCGGGCGGGTCGCTCACCTCGAACTGCAACCCTTGACTACCCTGAAACGGCGTTGGTGTACCCAGGCTTGGTGCGGCCAACTCTGTGTTCAACGACACGTTTTCCAGCCCTGTGCTTTAATGCAGGTGGGGTCTTGATAATGAGACGTACGTGTTGTTTGGAGATGGATTTGTGGTCTTCCGACAGAAAACACAAGTTCAGAAAAAATAGCCTACAAGACGGTCCCCAACCAAATCCCAGATGGTACATACACGCTGGAGAACGGGGATTATCGCAGATGGAACATTTGTAGAACTGGATGAAAACGGCAAGTTTAAGAAAACTTTCTACAAGTTTGGCTTTGCCAAAGAAGATGGTCCCAGCCAAACTTTGCAATCGGCATGAAGATCCAGTGTATGCATACGGATGGGGTCGTTGCCGATCACGACAAAACCCAACTTTGGGCAGAAAATATGAGTCTTGGTATAATCTACTTTATCATTGCCGTGTTGTGTTTGGTCAAGTGCAGTGGCGTTTTTCTTGCACATCTCAGTCAAGCCTTGGAAGAATCGGCACCACTTTTTTACAGGGAAAACTGGTGACGCCGCTGCCGCTGCTGCAAACCTGAGAGATCATCTATAGAGTGCATTGGTAATGTTTGTCTATTTTATTTTTTTGTGATTAACTAGTTGGCGCGTATTTAAAATTGAGTTTACGTCGATTGGCAAGAAGCTTTTTTTTAAGGTGGGTTCAATATAGTGAATGAGGAGATTGGGAGAGAAGGTGATTTGAGATTTTGATGAGGTAATTTGGAGATTCGGAGAGGTAAGATGTGGAGTATATTCTGTTCATTTGATTCTATGGCCTTTTTTGAAGAAGACAAACAAGGCCACTTGGAAACAGGGCGGTCCATCATTATTCAATTCCACCATCCAAGTGTTGTCTCCCAACTAACGCAGTACATATTGGTGAGGCTATCCCAGGTGACGGACCAACACTATGGTATACCATGCCCAAAAAAGATACATCGGAGAAAAAAATAAAACCAAACGATAAGAACCAATGAGAATAAAATAAAAAGAAGAAGAAAAAGAAAATGAAGAAGAAAAAAAAATGAAAAAAAAATAACCAGACCAAAAACGTAATTCATTCCTCTCACAAGTCCCTTCCATGTTCAATCACTTTCAACCCTAAACCCGGTCAGTGAAAAGTGTGCAGGTTCTGCACCACCAAAATCTAAAATCTGAGGAGGCACCCAGGCCCCCAAAGTCCGGGGAACAGTTTAGGGCGAAAACGACAAGTCAGTCAAAACCACCCACTCAAAAATTAATACTTGCTGGTTTTTTTATCCTTTGTTTTTGCGTTTAACTCTCTTCTGTGACTTAATTTGCACCATTATCTATCCTTCATTCTTTTCTTTTGTCACCTCCTTAAAAGAAATCCAATGGAAATCTCACACTCTCCATCCACTGATCCTGGCGAACATCGCGTACGAATGAATGTAGTTGAAGGTCAAGGAAATAAACCATTTTTTGTTGGTTTTAGTCGCAAAGAGAAAAAACAGGCATTTAACGTTAAATCATTTTCGTGGCCATGAACGTCCACATCTCCAGTTCTTGTAGCTGCAACAGCCCCAGTAGAACCCGGCAACGGCTGTCGCCGCTAAAATGACCCAATTACAGATGCAAACACCTAAGAAGCAATTTACAACAGCAAAGACAACAGATCCTTAATAACAGCTCCATCAACAGCAGCAAAAACAACAGCAGCAACAACAACAACAACAACAACAGCCGCTTCTGCTGGGGAAACCTTGCCTTTTGGCCGCACTTAACGGAGGCATCAATAACCAACAAAATGCTGAATATGGGTCGGTGTTGGGACATGGAGGCGCCAATCGACGGAGGGGGATGAATTTTTCATTACAGCAAACCCCTCTGGCGCTTTTAAAGCAGCAGCAGCTTCAGCAGAGATATGGCAACCCCGAGCAGCAGCAGCAACATCAACAGCAACATCAACAAAACCAGCAGCAAACAAACTCAACAAACGCCACCAGCAACAACACATGCATAAGGGTGCAGTTACAGCGAAGCACCACAACAGCCACGTCACAGGCCATCATCATCATGAGGTGTGGAACTTCAACTTAGAGTTCGAGTTTCAACGCAAGTTGTGCTTGTTTATCAAAATAAACAGAACGTGTTCATCTCCATCCGGGGAGATTCGGCATTTTTAGCACGGCCCATAGGCCTGTTCAAGTCCCCGCCTGACTATTTACTTCCAGACGTTGCGCCTGAACCTGGACTTGTTGGAATTTTATCCAGTTGTCGTTTTTGCGCAGTCAAAAGTCAGGAAAACAACGAGGTCAGCAACTCGGCGATCTGGCAGTTCAACTTCCACTACGACTCTTGAGTATGGAAAATGTTCAATGAGGAGCACTTGTCGATATTTACCGACGGATTTCGCAGGATCAACTTGCTTCATGAGCTTCTCAGGGTATTGGTCTTTTTTTTTGTGAATTGATGAATGTGGAGTGGATTGCGTTTTGGACCTTCCGGGTCAACTGTTGAGCTACTATTCAGCTACGACTTGTTTTCTTTATCAGCTTGTTGAACAAATTATGATTCTTTCCTAACGATGAGAGCGACACTTTTGCGGTGTCGAAATATTTTGTAACTTTACGACTTTCCTGAAGCATATTCAGCTTTGACCAAATCCTTACAGCGGTAAGATGCCAACGCTTTTAAAAAAAGGTTTCGGTATTGGACCGGCTCAGGCTCTGAATGAACTTTCGCCCAAAGTGCATTGCCAACCAGACTTGAGTTATGGTACAATGTCCAACAAACAAGCCTTCAATCGAGTAATCACTTGTTAATTACACCTTCCTTCCTATTTCACCTGTGATCCAAAGTACTTCACGTCGCAGTCCATATGGGCCAATTTCTTTTCATCATCAAAACCCAGCAAGATGATCCTTGAAGTATGCTCCTCTTTTATGGAATGTTTTATGAAAGCTCATGGAGACAAAGGCCAACCTGAGACCTCCCGTGTTTGTAGTTCCAAGGCCTGCCCCTGGGGTATTGGGGAGGTGGGGAGGAGGAAGAAAATGGATGTGGCTAGTCCAGAAGGGTGCAAAGAATGAAGATGTTCATCTGGAGACTCTGGAAGATGGTATCTGAAGATTGGGCAAAGAGTTCAAGTCTTAAGCCTTAAGATATCTAAGACTTGGGATGATACTTAATTCCCTGAGAAAATGCCGAAGAATGTTGTTGTCTGACTTCTTCAGCCTTATGTAAGGAAAATCCCATGAACGAACGAAACCTCAACCTTGTATATATTAATGCAAAGTTAGGCAATAGAGAAAGAATATAAAACTCCCCAGTTTCTAAGTGCGTAGTAAGCCAATCAACAAGTTCCATGATATCACGTCGTCACCAAGTCCATTTTTCGTCTTGATCTCGACTTGTCGGGATTCCTCGACTCACCTTCTCGCTCCCGCCCCACCTTCTCCTTCAGCAGCCTTGGTCTTCAAATTTAGTTTTAAAGATGCCTCCGCTCTCTGCCTGCCTCCTTTGCCTTCTTTTCTTCTGTCCCAGCCTTCCCTTGTCTTGACCTCCTCCTTTCGTCCCTTAGTGGCGCAACAAACTGGCGACCCATCTTGTTGAAATTGTTAAGACTTTTGGCAACCGCACCCCTCACAGTCTAATCCCTTGTACCTGTGTTTTAGATGGGGCGGTTCAGATGAATCTTTCCCAGCCCCAGCCTCATACCTGCTCCATCCTCTTTGATCTTGGGAGCAGTCCCTCCTCCTTTCTACTTTTAACATCTCTGGGAGAGGCCTGTTCCAGGCAGGATATGTTTCGACTTTACCACCTCTTTGAACAAAATGTCCTGGTGTCCCCTGTTGCTGGGGAGGTCATGACACTGACATTTCCCTGATCAAGAAGATTCCTTCTCATCAAGGTTTATATTTCTGGCCACCTTGAGTTTCTCCTGGAATAGGAGCCACCATACACCCTTCTTCAATGATTTGATGGAGATTTACCTGTGTTGGGGTATCCAATGAAACCACCACTGAGATTTGTCAGTGTGAATGTTGAGAACTGGCGCAACAATCTGGATCAAAAGAACCCTTTTCCGAAAGAGTTTTTGACGATGTGGAATGCCAAAGTGGGGAAAGATTTGACACAAAATGTTCCAAGAGCCTTGGTTTTAGAAAGTATTTGCTTTTGAGTCGGAGTAACATCAAACGGAAAAGAAAAGAATTAAAAAATTAAAAAAAAAAATTGAAAAGGTTTTAAAAAAATTTTCTATACTAAGCGATAAAACCACAGTTTGGGGGTAGGGTCCAATTTCAACAAGATCCCGATGAACTTAGGATGCCAATAAAAAACTATCGAAGAGGCGTGTGACAAGGCCTATTTCAAACTGTAAGAGTAAGCTAACCAAGGAATGGTGAAGGGACCAGTTGTAAGGGTAGTATTGATCTTTCCAAGATTTTAACAGGCAACGATGAGAGATATTTGGGATCCGGAGATCATCATCGCCACCCTGACTGACAGGTCTCTTTGGTGGGGAGGAGAGAGAAGAAAAAAGAAAAAAAGAAAAAAGAAAGAAAGAAAAAAAAAAGGCTGGGCCCTTTGATTTCCTTCAGAAATGACTTTTAGTCATGTTCCACAGTAGAAAAGGGAAAAATGAGGAAAACATACCGCGCATGTAGGGGATCAAGCCCTTTGTCTTCAACACGTAGATCAAGTGTTTGTGAGGACA
>BIMT01000132.1:0-79480 GCA_005406065.1 Metschnikowia sp. JCM 33374
TGTTAGGGATTTTGTTGCGAATCTCAAGTCTGAGGACATTATTGTTGAGAAACAACCTGCTAAGTCTGTGGACAAAGCACCTGCCAAGGTTTACAACACCACCAGTCTTTAGGGGGGGGTGAAAGCGATGGATACTCTTCGCTTTGTCTCATGAAGAAGAAAGCCCCAGTACACCCCAAAGCAGAGAAAGCATATAAAGACAGGGAAGAAACAAGCCAGAATTCAGAAATCTTGAGGAATTGGGAGGAGATGGGAAGAAGAAAAACCTCCGGCTCTCCTTGCAGCTAAAATACTGACCCCTTCCCTAATACAAATTTTTCCCCGGTTATTCTCAGACTATCTTCCAAGTGGGATGGCGGTGCAGGTGTACATGTTGTTAAGGATAGATCTTTTGTTGTCGAACTTCCGCCCGGATGTTATCTTGTGATCTTCTCCTGCAAGAGGAAATGTGTATGAGAGGTGCAGGCGATATAAAAAAGTTCGATTCAAAAGATGGATCAGTTGGGTGTTTGTTGATGTCTTTTTTTGATGAGACATTGAATCTGAACATTATCAGCACAAATCTTTGCCACAATCACTTCATAATGGTGTTGTTGAAGATAAACTCCTATCGTCTTGATACATTGGAAGAAATTGGATACATGAAGTTAGCTTTTAAATGCTCAGAGGTTGAGGTTGAAGTTCTTTCTTTTGATTCTCCAATCCTGCCCGATGGCAAGAAAAACATTGACGATTCTACCAACAGTTGTCCCGGAAAGGCGTCATGAAACTTCCAAAAGACTCTGTTGATGATGATGCAATGAGAGCAATCGTGGTCGCCTGAAGACCCAGATTTTGCAGTGGAAGAGATGGATGAGTCCATGTGGAAAGATTCTCCACTAGAGTCCCATCAGGACTTCTATTGGCATGATAGTTTGGTCATCCTGGCCGTGGAAAGCAATTCAGACATTCGAAGAAGCTAATGGAAAATTCAGCAGCCGTAAAACATGTACCAAATCAACTGGTGCGATACATGTTTACATGCCAAGGTAAGGAGACATATTCCGCGAGAGCTGCAAAATTTGGGAACCGGTTGAAAGACCATTTGAGGTACTTCCGCTGACCTAATGGACCCTTTACGGCACGATCGGATAATATACATTCGTTGTATTTCTTGACGATTGTGGATCGGTTTTCCCCTCCTTTTTCTTTACACGCTTGCCCCATACGCTAAAGATGAGGCGTCCACGGAACTTTAGTTTTATTCGTGAGACGTACAGCGTTTGATCAAAAGGGGCACACCCGACAACTTAGATCCGATAATGGTACCTGAATTTCAATGATAACGTTCAGAACTTTGTGGAAGAACACGGTATCAAAATTCGTTCTTTACGCAAACTACTTTCCTCACACCAAAATGGAAGTCGTTGAGCGTAAAACATCATCACAGCGAAGACTCAAAGCGTTGCTACTTTGCAGATGTACCATTGATCTTTTGGCCAGAAGCAGTAAGAATGTCAGCCATTCAATTTGAACTATTCATGAGTCAACCCTTGAGTGGAAGTTCCCAGCTGAGAAGTGGCTTGGAAGAGATAAGCGATTCTATACCAGACCTCCTGACTTTTGGGTGTTTTTGGTGCGGTTATCCCTCGAGGCACCAATCTAAGTTTGCCACCACGACCGTGCAAGGTTATACCTAGGTCCCAGCGTGTCTCGTTCTGGTCACAGAGTGGTGTCTTTTGATCCACCACTGTGTTTGATAGTTCAGCAGGTGAAATTCATTGAAGAAAGGCGTTATTTTAAAGAGTTTGACTTTCTTCCTAGTCTTCTTTCCGGAATCTTAACAAACTCCCCTGTCGTTGCTACCAGGAAAAAAGAGGCCTTCTATCGCTGCCGAAAGACGGATGAACAATAGAAAAGCCGATTTACAGCTTTTAAAGTCCTTTCCTTGGCCTTTGATGATATTGACAAGGCGTTGGGAAACGACAAGAAGCGAAAAAGCCCTACAGCAACTCCTGCTGATCCTTCACCAGAAAAAGATTTCAAAAGCCGAATTCTGTAAAAGAGGAAGGGTTTTTCAAGACTTCTCCACCCGATGCTGTGGGACAAAAAATCGACGTCTGATTTAACCCCAAGGTGAGAGAGGCAGAGGACGACCCAAGAAGAAGAAGGTTGAGATGAGAGTGTCCGAACCTTCTTCCCAGCAGACTACTCCAGCTTCACAGACTTCTTTGACGCACTGGCATCAGAGGAAGGTATTGGAAGAAAAGTCTGATGGTGTGAACCGTGTGAATGAAGCCAGCTCATTGTCTGAGTCAGATGTATTGGATCACCTCTCGACCAGAGGTTTCCCTATAGACGCGTGACTGAAAGGCACGAATTGCTCACCTGAAGGAACAGAGTCGTCTCGGCAAGAAGACTGTTCTTATCTCCAGAGGAAGGAACGATATCAGTGACTCGGAAACCAGTACAACATCTGATGTTTTGGTTTCCACTCTTACCAGAAAGATTGACCAAGTCTATGGGCATTGTTTCCATTGATAAGTATGTTGGAGAGATTAAGAATAGTCTACAATAATCAGCCAGATGACAACCGTTAAGGTAGCAGCGGATAACTCACTACCACGGATGTTGCTAGATCTGTGAGGTAACTGCAGAGCAATTTGTTAAATGGAAGGCCAAGCCTCCAAGAGCGGATACCTGAGTCATTTAAGCAAAGCAGGTGAGTCCCCAAACAGAAAACGATGGTTAAAGGCTTTGTGGATGAAGAGATGGATGCCCACAAGTACAATGGGACGTTCACTCTAGTCCCTTTGAGGAAGGGATGAAGCCAATTGGTTGTCGTTGGGTTTTTACTAAGAAAGACGGAGATGTCTTAAGGCTAGACTTGTTGCCAAAGGTTTTACTCAGGTACCAGGCGTTGATTATGGAGACCTTTTCACCTGTAATCAAACACACGATTTGAGGTTACTATTTGCGATAGCCTCAAGAAAAAAGATGCAGATGCATCAGATGGACGTCAAGACCAATTTCTAATGGTGTTTTGAAGGAAGAACTATACATGAGACAACCACCTGGTTATTCTAGCTCCAAGATTAAAGGTGAGTTCGTGTATAAACTCAATAAGTCGCCCTTGAAGCAGGCGCCCAAGTTTGGAATGAGACGATAAACCGGGAATTGAAGACTCAAGGCTTCAAATCTTGCAACAATGAACCATGTCTTTTTTGTGAAAGGATCAGGTTCAGGCTACATCCTTTTAGCGCTTTATGTTGACGATGACTGTTAGCTCTAGTGATGAGGAAATTGCTACTGAAGAAGAAGTTGAGTGAGGCGTTCAAAATGAAAAAGATTTAGGACTTGCCAAGAAATTCCTCATGAATATTGAGTTTCATCCAACGTTCACAAAAAAATCCATCTGGTGATTATGTTAATTCATTGATTGATAGATTATGGTCAAGAGAGAGAAAGGGAATTATATCGACTCCGGCCGCGCAGATTAATTTGGATGAATTAGAGGGTAAAAGAAGATTTCTGTGATGACTCAGAATATCGTTCCATTGTTGGAAAGTTACTTTACGCCGCTAATACTGTAAGATTTGATATCGCTTGCATTGTCCTGCAACTTTCTAGACATCTCATCAATCCAAGGTACAAGCACCTAGAGGTTACAGAGGGTTCTTAGATATCTTCGAGGTACAATAGAGTTTGGTATTATCTTTGAGGCGGTTGCATGGACGACCTAATTGCTCTATTGCGGGATGCAGCTTTGCCTCCGGGTGGTAAAGAACCTGAAAAAAATCTAGGACAGGCAGCTCCATCTTGTGGTGGTGCCCCTCATCAGTTGGAAGTCTAAACTTCAAAACGATGGTTGCTATCTCAACGGTCAATGCTGAGTTGCTTGCCTTGTCTACAGGTTGGGAGTCCATTTGGTTGATCAACCTTTTAAAGGAACCGGTTTAACGCACAAGTGTCAGATGTATTGTGATAACCTTGATTTTAAGACAGTTCGTAACCCAGCTTTGTTTGATGGTTTGAAACATGTTCTTACTAAGACGCACTTTGTTAACAATATCTGGAAGAAGGCTGGTTCAAAGTTGGACTACATCACACTTTTCAAAAGAGAATGTCGCCGACATCCTCACTCAAGGTATTAGGCAAGACCCAGAGTTCACCTATCTAAGACTGAAAGGAAAATAAGAGAGACCTTAAAGAGGGAAGTATCATGGGTCACGTGATGTGATAATGTATTTTAGCCCTTCCACATATATTTGTGTTATATATACTTAATTGCACACATTATCAAGTGTACCTTGTTCCTCATTAACAGAGAGATGAGCAGAGTGAAAACCTGCTCCTCAGTAAATGAAGCCCTAACTCTATTTTAATGGTAAAAAGACATTAAATCATTTTGTAGTATTGAGCTGATTTAATATCATTAATCATCTTAACTTTGTTAACTCTACCACTTCATTACTCCTACATGATTATGCCTGGTGAGTCTTCTATTGAAAACCTCAGTACTGATTCTGTTGAATCAAGCACCCAAGTCTCCTACCATTGACACTGTGGAACCCCTTTCGTCAGTTCAGCTTCCAATAAGGCGTGGTCCGACATGGTCTCGGCCGTACTTTTCAGTTTGAAAGCCTGCGCAGTACGCACGCCACAACATCGATCCCCTGCATCAAAAAAATGGATATCCCATTCCAATGGCACGTTGAGAGATGAACTCGACCTCTGGCACCTATACGTTTGAATAATATAACACTGTTATTGGATCATATAACACTTTTTTTTGAATAATTTAACACTTTTTTTGAATAATTTTAACACTTTTTTTTGCAATTGAAGAAACCCATGCTAGCCATGCCATGAATACAGCTCCTCTTACTCCAAAGCTCATTTCAACAGAAGGCTATAAAGAACAATTCAGAGGATAAAAGCATGAGCAGCTCCAGTAATACCACTCCCTTCCGTATATTCCCCAATACGTCATAACCTTCGCCATTTTTCATAAAGTTGACATCCAAATATTTCCACAACACTCCCCCAGCCCAAAGGGCTGAGCCCACCAGGCACGCCTGGCCCGGCCTCTGGCATACAAACACCGCGACTTTTGGTGGCATCGATACTACATCACCAATGCCCAGAACAAACACCAACAATACTAAATCTCTATATTAACACAGTCGGAGGCACAAAACAACAAGCTAAACAAATAAAAAGAATACAAACAGAACCCTCAACCCTATAAATAGCACACACACCCCCACACCCAATGAGTTTCTTGAGCAGGCCAAATGCCGCGTCTCTGGAAAACGAGTCCCCCAGCCCGGACGGATTCACTCTGCAGATCCATAAATCGCGCAAACCTCCCAACACAGCCTTCAGACAACAGCGGTTGAAAGCATGGCAGCCCATCCTCACGCCCAAGACGGTGATCCCGCTTCTTTTTCTTCTTGCCGCGGTGTTTGCGCCGCTCGGAATCGCCATCATTTATGGCACCTACAACGTCCAGAACTTGGTGGTGGACTACACCCACTGTACCGACCAGCCCCGGGCGCAGTACGAAGCCATTCCCGCCAAGTACACCAACTGGCACTTCCGCTCCAAGAACACCAACCCTGAATTCAAGTGGAAAGTGGCCAACTCCACCGACTCGGCGGGAGACTTGGTGCAGCAATGCATCATCCAATTTAACCTCCCGCACGACTTGGAGGCACCTATATACTTGTACTATAAGCTCACCAACTTCTACCAGAACCACCGGAAGTACGTGAACTCGTATGATTTGGGGCAGTTGGGCGGAAACGCGGTTGCGGGTGGGTCGCTCACCTCGAACTGCAACCCCTTGACTACCCGAAACGGCAAGCCGGTGTACCCCTGTGGCTTGGTGGCCAACTCTGTGTTCAACGACACGTTTTCCAGCCCTGTGCTTCTCAATGCAAAAAGCGGCTCCGACAATGAGACGTACGTGTTGTCGGAGACGGGGATTTCGTGGTCTTCCGACAGAAAACACAAGTTCAAGAAAACCGCATATAACCCACAAGACGTGGTCCCCCCTCCAAACTGGGCCAAGAAGTACCCAGATGGGTACACGCTGGAGAACATGCCGGACTTATCGCAGATGGAACACTTGCAGAACTGGATGAGAACGGCCGGCTTGCCTACTTTCTACAAGCTTTACTCGCACAACAAGACAACCACCTTCAGCTCGGGCACCTACGAGCTTGCAATCGGCATGAACTATCCAGTGTCGGTATACGGAGGCACGAAGTCGTTGGTGATCACGACAAACTCCATTTTGGGCGGCAGAAACATGAGTCTTGGTATAATCTACTTTATCATTGCCGTGTTGTGTTTGGTCAGTGCAGTGGCGTTTTTCTTGCAATATCTCATCAAGCCCAGAAGAATCGGCGACCATAACTTTTTACAGGGAAACACTGGTGACGCTGCTGCTGCTGCTGCAAACTTGAGAGATCATCTATAGACGGGTGCATTGGTAATGTTTGTCTATTTTACTTTTTTGCGTGTGATTAACTAGTTGGTGCGTATTGAGGAAATTGAGTTTACGTCGAGCTGGCAAGAAGCCTTAAGGTGGGTTCTAATATAGTGAATGTGGAGATTTGGCGAAGGTGAGATGTGAGTATATTTCGTTCACGGATGTTTCTATGGCCTTTTGAAGAAGACAAACAAGGCCACTTGGAAACAGGCGACACCATCATTATTCAATTCCACCATCCCACCATCCAAGTGTTGTCTTCCAACTAACGCGCAGTACATATTGGTGAGGCTATCTCAGGTGACCGACCACACCAATGGTATCACCATGCCCAAAAGATATATCGGAGAAAAATATAAAACCAAACGATAAGAACCAATGAGAATAAAAAAAAAAATAAGAAAAAAAAAAAAAAAAAAAAAATAACCAGACCAAAAACGTAATTCATTTTTCATTCCCCTCAGAAGTCCCAACGCGTTCAATCACCTTCAACCCTACCCGGCCTCAGTGCGTAGTGTCTGCACCACTACTACAAAATCTGCGCGAGGCACCCAGGCCCCCAAAGTCCGGGAACAGCTTAGGGCGAAAACGACAAGTCATAAACCACCTACCAAACGCATACTTGCTGGTATTTTTTATCCTTTGTTTTTGCGTTGAAATTCTTCTTGTGACTTAATTTGCACCATCTATCCTTCAGGTTCTTTCTTTTGTCACCTCCTAAAAAGAAATCCACGGAAATCTCACAATTTCTCCATCCACTGATCCTGGCGAACAAAGCACGTGTACGAACAAGCGAACGTCAAGGAAATAACCACATTTTTGTTGGGTTTTAGTCGCAAAGAGAAAAAACAGGCATTTAAGGTTAACTCATTTTCGTGGCCATGAACGTCAATCCACATCTCCAGTACTTGCAGCTGCAACAGCCCCAGCAGAACTCCGGCAACGGGCTGTCGCCTCAAATGACCCAATTACAGATGCAACACCAGCGGCAATTACAACAGCAAAGACAACAGATCCTTAGTCAACAGCTCCATCAACAGCAGCAGCAACAACAGCAGCAACAACAACAACAACAGCCGCTTTCTGCTCAGGGAAACTCGCTCTTGGCCGCACTTAACGGAGGCATCAATAACCAACAAAATGCCGGGGTCAATGTCGGTGTTGGACATGGAGGCGCCAACGGAGGCTCCGGGATGAATTTTGGCCAAGCAGCAAACCCCTCGGCGCTTTTGCAAATGCAGCAGCAGCTTTCTCAGCAGAGATACGGCAACCCCGCTATGCAGCAGCAACATCAACAGCAACATCAACAAAACCAGCAGCAACAAACTCAACAAACGCCTCAGCAACAACACATGCATATGCAGCAGTTACCGCAGCAACCACAACAGCCACACCAGGTGCCTATCATCAAGGAGGTGTGGAACTTCAACTTAGAGTTCGAGTTCAACGCGTTGCGCTCGTTTATCAACGATAAAACTCAGAACGTGTTCATCTCCATCCATCAGGAGATTCCCGGCATTTTAGCACGGCCCATAGGCCAGTTCAAGTCCTCGTCTGACTATCACTTCCAGACGTTGCGCTCGAACCTGGACTTGTTGAATCTCATCCAGTTGTCGTTTTGTGCAGTCAAAGTCAGAAACAACGAGGTCAGCAACTCGGTGATCTGGCAGTTCAACTTCCACTACGACTTGAGCAAGGAAATGTTCAATGAGGAGCACTTGTCGATGTTATCACTGACTTCGCAGATCAACTTTGCCTCTCACATGAGCCAGGGCATTCCTCACTTATCTTTTGCAGAATTGATGATGGAAAGTGGATTGCTCTTGGATCCTTCCGTCAACTGGTTGAGTTACCATTCGGGCTACGACTTGGGTTTTCTCATCAGCTTGTTGACCAACGACATTCTTCCTAACGACGAGAGCGACTTCTTTTGGTGGTGCTCGAAATACTTCCCCAACTTTTACGACTTGAAGCATATTGGAAACCAGCTCTTGACCAACTCTACAGGCGGCAAGATTAATGCCAACGCCCTTGCGGCAGGCTCGGCATCGGACCTCGGCCTAGGCCCTGGAATGAACTCGCCCAAAAGTGCATCTGCCAACCCAGACTTGAGCAAGGGCATAATGTCCAACAACAAGCCTTCAATCGAGTACTTGGCTGAAGAATTACACCTTCTTCCTATTTCACCTGTGATCCGCCAGTACTTCACGTCGCAGTCCATGGGCCAATTTTCGGGTCATCATCAAAACCAGCAGATGACGTCAACTTTGCATGCATACCTCTTGATGGAATGTTTTAAGGAGCTCTTGAGACAGGCCAACTCCGACCTCACGGTGTTTGAGAAGTTCAAGGGCTATCTCTGGGGACTTGGGGATGTGTTGGAGGGTGCGAAGAACGCGGATGTGGCTAGTCCTGTAAGCCAGAAGGCGTAGAAGAATGGCGGACTGATGTCTATCTGGAGACTTGAAGATGGTATCTGAAGATTTGAAGATAGTCTTAAGATCTGAAGACTTTAAGATGATCTAAGACTTGGGATGATACCTGAATTCCTGAGAAAACGCCGAAGAATGTTGTCTGACAATGTTTCCCCAGCCTTACGTAAGAAATCCCATGAACGAACGAAACCTCAACCCATATATTAATGCAGTTATAATGTACAATAGAGAAAGAATATAAACTCCCAGTTTCT
This sequence comes from Metschnikowia sp. JCM 33374, assembly GCA_005406065.1. Lineage (NCBI taxonomy): Eukaryota > Fungi > Ascomycota > Pichiomycetes > Serinales > Metschnikowiaceae > Metschnikowia > Metschnikowia sp. JCM 33374. The sequence continues at coordinate 9,168 of BIMT01000132.1, forward strand.
TATGCGTAGTAGCACACCCTAATCAACAAGTACCCAATGATATCATCGTCACCAAGTACATTTACTCGTCCTTGGCAGATTTGTCGGATTCCTCGGACTCCACCTTCTCGGGTTCCTCGGACTCCACCTTCTCCTCGGCAGCAGCCTCGGTCTCCTCTTCTTCAAACTTGGCTCTCTTAGCATTCTGCTCCGCCTCTCTACCTGCCTCTCTCTCGGCTCTCTTTCTCTTATGCTCAGCCTTCTTGTCCTCACCCTCTCTGACCTCCTCGTCCTTAGGTGGCGCAACAAACCAAGGAATCTTACCTCTGTTGAAATCGTTCAAGACTTGCTTGGCAACCGCACCCTCATCAGGCTCACCTCCCTTAAGCAATCTACCGTGTTTACGGGCAATAAGCTCGATGAATTCCGTGCTTGCTTGCTCCAACAATGATGCATCATCTTCATACCTGCTCCATCCCTTGATCTCGTATGTTCTCTCCAAGTGCTTTCTCTCGCACTTTTCAAGCATATCTGGGATATACTGTTCCGGGTTGGTGACATGCTCGACTCTCACCACACCTCTGAACAAAATGTCCGACTCGGTGTCCCTGTTGCTGGGAGGCACGATACCAGGACAATCGATCAAGAAGATTCTCTTCATCAAGGTAATATATTGCCACACCTTGGTTTCTCCGGGAATAGGAGCCACCGTACACACCTTCTTCTGGCGCAAGGTATTAATGATGGAGGATTTACCTGTGTTGGGGTATCCAATGAAACCCACCGAGATTTGTTTTCTATCAGTGTGGAGCGTTGAGAACTGGCGCAACAACTGGATCAAAGAACCCTTTCCGAAAGAGTTTTTGATCGATGCGTGGAATGCCAAAGTGGGGAAAGATTTGGACAAATGTTTGACCCAAGCAGCCTGGTTTGTTAGTATTTGAAAGTGAATGGAGAACATCAAAGGGAAAAGAAAAGAAAAGAATAAAAAAAAAAAAAAAAAAAAAATTGGAAAGGTTTCAAAAGTGTCGGCTTCTATACTACGGACAAACCCATAAGTTTGGGGTAGGTCCAACTCAACAAGATTCCGTGACTACCCTAGGATGCCAATAAAAACTATCGGCAGGCGTGGACAAGGCTCGAGCCAAAACGGCAAGAGCACCAAGCACCAGAACGGTGCAAGGGACCACAGGCGGGTAGCATTGATCTTCCAAGGACGTAACAGGCAACGATGTAGATATTTGATCCGGAGATCATCATCGCCACCCTGACAAAGGTCTTTGGTGCAGGGGGAGGGAGAGAGAGAGAAGAAAAAGAAAAAAAGAAAGAAAGAAAGAAAGAAAGAAAAAAAAGGCTGGGCCTCTTTGATGTTCTCGAAATGACTCTTTAGTCATGTTCCACAGTAGGAAAAGGGAAAAATGAGGGAAAAACATACCGCAACCCATGTAGGGATCAAGTCACACTTGTTCAACACGTAGATCAAGTGTTTGTGAGGACATTCCTCTTTAATGTATTTCTCCACGGACTCACAGCGAGTTCCGAGAGGGTTTCTCGCATCCAACACATGGATAACCACATCGGACGAGTCAATCACCTTATAAAGCTCGTTCCAGATTCTCTTGGACTGGCCCTTGTGGAAAATGGCCTCCTTGGCCTCCTGGGTAAAGTCGTCCTTGTCCAAAAACGAACCTCCCATCAACCCAAGCGTAGCGTCCAAGTCCTGTTTTTCTTGGTAGGTTTGAGAGTCAGCCGCCGACAACTCGGCCAATTCTTCCAAGGAAGATGCCGCCTGTGTGCGGGGCTTTTTCCTCTGTTGCTTGGGGCCAAACGCGTGTGCATAGGATTCGGTCTCGATGATTTTGGCCGTGGGGGACTCCGTCTGGTCCTTCTCGTCCAACAACGACATGGGCAACTTGTTTCTGCGCAACAACACCGAGTAGGTGTCGTGCTTCTTGTCGCCCATGGCCTCCCGGAAATGTGTCAAGGCGTCCTGGGCAATCACTCTGGTGTTGCCGAACCATTTCCTATTTGGGTCCACGCGGGCCACGGGAGCATCGGTGGACTGAAGCGCAGCTGCCTGGATAATCTCACCCCGGGCATTTCTAACCGCCCGTCCGGTTTTGTACATCTGAAGATGCTTGACTTTCTTGGCATCACGGTAGAAGTTTTCTCCTTTAACCCGGAGGTTTCCGTCACGCTTGTCGCCCTCTTTAGTTCTTCTTTGCTTCTCTTTTTTCTGGACACCCATTTTTCGGTGGTATTAGGTAGGTGGGGGTTATGGATATGAATGAATGGAGTCTTTAACTGTCCGATTTAGAAGATTCGGTTTGTGAAGAATGTTCGCCAACAAAGTTTGTGAAAGAAATAAAGCGGGTCTTTTGGGTAAAATGTATGGGAAAAAACCAAAGGAAAAAAAAAAAAAAAAAAATTAGGGTGAGGTGATGCGATGGAGAAGACCAAGATGTGCGCGGTGTGTGCAGGTGGGGCCAAAGTTATTAGCGCGGAAAACGGCTGGTGCCTGGTTAGGGCCTGCGCGGGCCTTAGGGCCAATTTGTGAGAGTGGACGAGAACACAGCAAGCACTTTTAATTTCTTTCGAAAAGTTATTTTATATGTTTTTGGTGGTGCATGCAGAAAGATTTTGAGATTGTTTTTTCTATAGCTTTGGAATGGCTATGGAATGGATTTGGAGTGGCTATGTGTAGAGGAGTCCATGAAAGACCCACTGCTGGGGTGTGGCAGTGTTGTTCAGTAGGCGTAATCTTAATCGTAAGGCGTTACATACCTAACGCTTACGCCTTACGATTACGCGAGCAGATTTCGTAAGCGTTAGGTATGTAACGCTACGATTACTCTGTCCTACGGCGTTGCGCAACGCCACGCTGACGACTGGGGTGTGGTGGTTGTTGCACGACCAGTTATAGAAGGCGGTGTACTATTGGGTGGGCATTTGGTGGCGTTTTGATGACTTTTTGGGTATTATATCTTTTTGATAAATAATACTACTTTTGATCCTAAAATTTTTTACCCACCCTGTGAATTTTCTCAAATACTAGTAATTTCCACAACAACTACAAAATTCTCAAAGTTCGCATTTACTGGGGTATACTTTGGTTTTCTTAAAAAAATATCCCACTACAAGCAAAATAAAAAAAAATTGAAAATGTCTAGAAAAATCAACTTGGTCATTCCAAGCCAATGTAGTAGCAATCACGCAATAAACACAAATACAAAAATATATTCAAAACATTTGCATTGTTTATAGAGTCTATGGGTTCAAACTGCTGGCTATAGTTCTCATTTTCAAGAGCCTCTACGCCCTGGCTACTCGCACAGCTGCGACATCCGGCTGGGGCTGTGCGATAATTTGTCGAACCAATAAGTAGTACCTTCACAATTTCCGATTTTGGAGTATTCTAAGGGAAGAATTTTTTACTGACTTGGTTCTACCGGCAGGGCTTGAGGGGTCACCCATCCATATGTGTTTTTTTTATTTGTATCAATCAGCAAATGTAGAAACACTCCATGCTCACCTTGGTTCGAGGGCCTCTGTTCCAAGGAAACCACCAGTAAACCCTGGGCTTATTCCAAGAAATGCACCAAAGCGGGAGTCAAAAAGCCCCCGAATTTGCCTTTTCGGTTGCGGAATTTTTTCTATAGGACCAAGGTAGCACGTGACATGGCCTTTTCAATTCACCACGTTCAGGTTACTTGGAATTTGCGCAGTTTTAAAAGCCCGTATAGCCCAAATGCACACCTCCACAGGTTTCGACATTTTACACGAATCTTGCGCTGGAAAACTTTCCCAATGTAGGTATTCTCCCCATATTGCTCTATGAGGTCCCCGTTTTGTTTCCATGGTTTTTTTTTAAAGAAACAATTCGTATTACAGGACGCCACTTTTCAGTGTCCTAAAAATCTATATATAGTCTATAGAGAAAAACCCGCAACACGTCTGATTATTGTACTGAGTATTGAAAGCCTCCGGCTCTCCCGAGCCCTAGGCCTTCCTCCTTACATTAATCTGTAGATCACGTCATCCCGCTCGCACCTTAGTATTTTTTTTTTTTTTTTCCAACATCTTCTGCATAGGCAAATGCAGAAGATGTTGAAGAATATATGTGATTTTGGATGAGACGGAGCTTACTGCGAGAATCCAGACACAACTCTAAAAAATAATCATTCATAATAGATGGAAGAGCCTACTCCAGGTCATAAATTATAAGATAAAAAATAACCATTAAGCCTACTGCATCCGAAACAGCAAAAACATGAATCCACAACGAAATCGGTCGCGTGGTCTAGTTGGTTACGACATCTGCTTCACACGCAGAAGGTCCCCAGTTCGAGCCTGGGCGTGATCATTTCTTTTTGTTTTTGCTCCGAGTAATTTCCCTAACTCAAGAAGTGGTATTTTTGTCGTCTTAAAAAAATCCACCTGTTCTTGTCGATGTGAAGTTAACTGAAAGTGGACAATGAAGCCACCCTTTTTTCCTGTACCGAAAGGGTCGTCAGTCCTCATGGCTGCGAAAAAGTCTCTACACCACATGAGACGAAGAGTAGCGATTGAAAGAAAAAGCGAGAAAAAAGACGAAATGTTTCTTTAGAGAAAGAATAGAAGGGGATGAAAATGAATTAAGTTTGCCCAAAAGTTTACTGGACTCGGCGAGTTCTTTTTTTTTCTTTTTTTTTGAAGCAACAATTCGTATAACATGGGCCCCGCCCAGTGAGCAATAGTATGGTCCAAAATACTTCTCAACCATAACGGGAGGGATTTTCTGATTAGCAAAAACTCTTCCGGATTGGTTCAAGTACACTGTTTCTGAACTTGGTTTTTGTTGCTCCAGCCCAGCAAAAACATCGGGCAGTTTTCTTCCTGGCCAAAGAAAAGATTTGCTTTTTAGAATGCGGTCGAAACTCTGGACTTCACATGGTGGATCCTAGGAAGTTCTGTAGACCGCAATAGCAAGCCACATTTTCACCATTTTGTTCTTTTTCTTTTTGGGTTTCCATTTCCAGCAGATAAAGAACACACAAGATAGCGGTCTTATCGCTTAGCCGTCTTCGCCGATCAAGCGGCCGGGCTAGTTGGGCCTGGATCTTTGGAGGACCCTTGGTGGATCCCTGTATCCGGTCACGTGTTGATCGGCCAAACAATGCAAAAGGCCACAAATCCATTGAAGATTAGAAAAACAACACTTGTTTTTTTTCTTTTCGGGGCTTTTAATGCAACCAATAAGTTTGCTTCGTGTGATTCCAATTCGACAGTTTCATGTTTTTCGAAGAAAAAAAAAGTGTAAATTTCCACGAATCCGCGAATTCCTACTGGATCGGTAGCTTCAAAAGACAAGGATCATAACCCCAACAAGAAGTAAGAAGTAAGAAGTAAGAAGTAATAATGGTTGCGGTTTTGCACCCTCAAAAAAGAATATAAATAGTGGATGTTTTTGCTTGTCAAAGCCTCAGAACAGTATCCTCACATCGTACGTGACCAAACCCATATTGCCCAAAATTTGTCTTCTTTTTTCCTTCTTCAACATGAGAGTGCGATTCAGTTTGATCTTGTTATCAATTAATATCCATTCACTTGTTGCAGCGGCCTACTTGAATGATACCCAATTTGAGGCCACACCCGGTGAAGCTCTCTTTCCAAAACCCGAGGTCAACAATACTTTGCTTGGTTGGGTAAACGGGCTGCATGTTGTCTTGGACAGCAGCCGCCCAGTGTTCAATCCAGTGCAAACACTTTACTCGAAATACGACAAAATGTTCAGCGGGTTTATTGACAAGTTGCGACTTGTTGTGGCCAGCGGGAACTTTGATGTTGGGGAGTTTGAGACCAAATACTCGGGTCTTAGAAATGACCTAGCCGAAATCAACTTTCTGGTGGAAGAAACCTTCAACAATGACACCACGATCAACAAAAAGCTCAGCTACTTGGGCACCATGTTCCACACCATGGCGGAGGCGTCGGAGAAAATCCAGCGGTATAGAAATAGCTTCAATTTCGACGTCTCTTTGGCCCCTCCTTTGATTGATATTAACATCAAGCTTTTGCTCATGCATAACTCAGACGGGATGCTAGATGTGCTGGTGCAAGACTATGCAAAGCATCTTTTCCACACCCACTGTGCTCTTTTGAGCCTAGCTTCAAGCAGAAGGTATAGCATAGGGGGATACCCACTAGCAGACATTCGCCCAAACAAGAAATATTTCTCCGAAGCAGTGGCCACCATTGAAGCCTTGAAGCTCCAGATCGAGGGCGACAAGAGTTTCTGGAATGAGTGTCCGGCCACATGAGGTGGGTGGATGAGGAAATTTCGGAGGATGGAGAAGGGGGAGGTGGCTGGCGTTGATCCAAATATTTCGGGAAGGGCAGATATTAGAGAGGTGTTTATGGGCAGACCTTGGTTTCGACTTAAACAAGATTGGTTTAAGATATTATTTCAGTCCTGGGGACTTTTCCACTACTTTCTTTAAAAGGTCAAGGTGTGAGATGTTTGGGCTACTATTGTGTGTGGGAACTCTAGGAACCCCAAGTATTTTAATAGCTCTAGAGGAGGCAAGAGAGTTTTAGAGCTGAAGCATGTTATTGTCTTTGTTGGAGGGGTCTGATGACATAGAGCCAAGGCAAATTTTGCAACTACTGCTTCAAATCTAAAAAGATGCATGTCTTTAAGACTTTTAATAAAAAAAAAGACTGGTGATTCCATCAAGGTGGTCACATGGCCAAGAGGTTTAATCTTGTGGTATCCATTTCCACAACGTCGTTGAAGGACCCTTGGAGGAAGTTTTTCCTGTGACGCTCTTGTAATGGAAAGCACCATGCTTGGTATTTCAGGCTGAGAAAATGATAAAAAAAGCCAAACATCCAAATCCACCCTCTGATATAACATTGTAGAGAAAATCACCAAGAAATAAACACCACGCTGTGTAAGCTGGGCATATCCAATAAAAGAATCTCAATTACAACAGTTCTCTGAGTAGTTACAATTTACACCACCCATGGTGTGGTGGATATTCTTCATTAGTGGTTTCAGATAAATGCCCTTGTGATGGGCTTCAAAGCACCGTATCCTCCTAAAACCATCACCCTTTAATGTTGTAGTTCTGCCATGTTTTTAACCACACTCACAACTACTCGAAGTTAAAGAAATCAGGAGGACAAAAAAGTCAGAACAAACACATGTAAAGTTTTCAGGTCAGTGTTTACCCAATCCCTTTGAAAGAGTATCACCCCATCGTTCAACAAGCCATGAATTCTAACATTCTTTGTCTTTATTGAAGAAAACCTTCCGCGTTGAACCAACACTATGTTTCAGACTACTCCAGAAAAGAGAAAAGTTGGGTTCCAAAGAACCTGAAATTGATGTGTAAAGAACGGATCCACCCACTTTTGAGAAAATGTCCAATTCGAGAATTCAGCCACCGTGGTTTCATCTGCTGAACCATCTCAAAGATTGTGATTATTAGTGTGCACCAGCAACTTCTTTCGGTATAGGATCCAAAATGATACATGGAGCGAAAAGCACTGCAGGCCAGCTTCTCCATAACTAGGTTGGTTCATGGATTGTACGATTCGGCCACTCCAAATGCACCCGCTGAAATTACGTCTCTGGAACATTTGACACCATGACTGCAAAGGTTTACAATTCACATCATCAGTGTGGAACGATTGAGAAATTCAGAATCAAGAGAAAACCTTTGCAGGCATAAACATCGAGGAAATATCCCTACATGTGGACCAGTCTGGTGTCTCCACAACGGCACTTTTCATAACGCCACTTTTGCGAAACAATTTCGGAATCACCATGCCTAGGAACTCTCTTAGGAGACCACGTGGAAATTGGTGCTGGTGTGTTCCCATGGGTGCGAGAAACACTCACAGAGCTTGTTTCAACTACCAATACATTTTAAGGAACATCAGACCATTAAAAAACTTATCGACTTTGCGAAAAACCCAAGGATTAAAAAAGCAAATGGGCGATTGGTCCGAACCAAGCTCCAGTTTACGGTTAGCGAGGCTGCGTGACGTGACTGAAAAATCAATTTAGCACTGTATCAGCCATATTTTTCAATTTGCCGCAATAGCCTTTTACACAAAGAGGGGAAACACTTCTCCCAGCACAGCTTATCCAAGGTGGCCGACAATATCTCAATTATCGGTGCACGAGACGCAATATTGCACAGTTTTAACACAGCCACCAAGAACAAGTCAGCTCCTAATCACGCAATCCATCCCCGACCGCAGCAGGCCAAAAATAAATGTGCCACTGCCCATTTTAAACCATTTATAGGCGTAACACCACCCCCCTCAAAGACTGGTGATATGCTTTTTCTCCATAAACCAAGCATTTGAACATGAGAGGAAAACTCTTTTGCAATGGCATCATATTTACAATATTCACTTCGGTGACCGGAGCAATGCTTTTTGAAACGCAAGAAACCCAAGAAATGCCGGAGTTATTGCCTTCCCCAAGCTTGCTTGTGGGAGTATACAATGATTCTCTCAAACATACTCAAAATGTGGAAAACGCCATAAGTGTCCCGAGAAACGACACTGATATCAACAGCAGAAATCCACAAGAAGATTTGAAGTCATTTTGGCAAGACTTGAGGCTTTTCGTGGGGGAAAAAGATTTCGACTTTGGGGATTTCGAAACCCACATCGAGGAGTACCAAAACGACCTCGCAGATATCGCGTTTTACATTGAAAACGACGACACAAGAATACATCCACTTGGGGAAGAGTTGAAGTTTGCTGGGCTCATGTTTCTTGAAATGGTGGAATCCACCCATAGCCTAAAACGGTATTCCCGAAGCAAGCAGCCAGGCCATGACTTGGTGTGCCGAGCCATAGTGCTTAAGGTGAGGACGTTGGTGATGTACAACTGGCACGGGGTTCTCGACATACAAATCAAGGGGTACGAGGAGAACTTGCACATTCTATTCTATGAGTTTCTCGAGTTGGTCCAGGAATATTGGATTTTGCCTGCGTCATCTTTGTGTGTACGTGCGTTTGAGAAACACGCGTTGCAAATGAAGAAAACGTTCGAGGACTTGGTGTCCCAGACCCTGTATGGGCTAAACAGGTATTGACAGTGGGACAGGGTTCCCGAATTAAGCCTCTAGAGGTTGCAACGAAGGCTCAAGGCTGTGGTGGTGAGATAACTTTTGGCATATATTGGTGGGCAGGTTGTGGTGGTGAGATAACTTTTGGCATATATTGGTGGGCAGGTTGTGGTGGTGAAGATATGCGATATTTTTGGAAAACGCTGGGTTTCCACTATTTCTGGTCTATAATCTTTAGTGAAGGGTATAATACTGACTGGCCCATCTGGGAACATTGGGTGGGGGGAACTGTTGTTCTCAACTGTATAGTGATAATTGATTCTCAAGCTAAAACGCCTTGCGGTCTATTTTTAATGGGCGAAAGACGCCTTTTCAAAGACTCAGGTCTTCAATAGTAGTACTGTTAGTACGGGGGACATTTCTGCTGGGAGATGGAGGTTCTAGTTCGGAGTCATATAGGTTGCTGGGCACACCTCTCAAACCAGGACAGAAGTTCTCAGGGGTGTTGAAAAAAGCACTTAAGTGGATGTGAATATCCTAAAAAGAGTCTCTATGTGGTGGAATGGGCTGGATAAACACTATAGGCTATTAAGAAAGAAAAGTTTGTTGGAAATCTGACCGTTTGAAGTACCTGGGGTAGGCGTCCGGATAAGAGAGGTGCGTCTTCGCTCTATCTGGTTAGGACTATTCCACACACTGGTTGGCGTAACTTGGAAGTTTTCTAAATTGTTTTAACATTAATTATTTAAAAACGAGTAACGCTTGAGATGGAGCTGTTTTTTATCTCACTAATTTGGGGGACCAGTAGTGAATATTTGGGCATATACGCATGGTAACTCGTATACATTTAACACTACAGGCAGATGTGGATGCGTACCAAAATAAATACACAGGATCATTCTGGTCCTCTTGGAAAAACAGAATTTGGCTTATAGGAGGTGATGCAGAGCTAAGAATCTAGGGTGTGCTTTGGATCAGTAAGCTGGTGGAAGTCATACATGCTCAACACTAGGTGGGAATAGTCATGGGGAGTCATATGTGCTAAAAGTATCTATTGTGCTATCCATTTTGCTATTTATTCTGTGATTGGACAATTTAACTTATTTTCATGTAAATGACCAAAAATGCCGCGTCAGTCCCCTGCTAACCTTGTAGATTATGATAGAGTTCTTCAAATCCTCCACCACTTTTTTTTTTCTATCCTGGAAACCAAAGACTCTGTTATTCTATCTCATTTTAATGGATCACTCTTAACCCGCGTAGGTCAGATTATAACACCAACGACTATCATTTTCTCTCAGGTGAGACCCGGTCAGGAAGCCCCAGAGGCATATTTTCTTGGGAATGGGCCTGGACACTCAACTAATGCTTGGGGGTCGGATATTCGGGGCTGTACAAATATTAAATTGCATGGATTGCTCCGCTGTAAAAATGTGCTTACGCTTCTTTTCGCGTGACCTGCTTCAGGTTCAACATTAATGCAGCCAAAATCATGGGGCTGAAGGGTGTACAGTACATTTCTATAGTATCAACAAAATAAAAGACCGAGGTTCTTACACGACCAGGAGTCAGCTATCATGGAATTAGGAATTTTTTACCAAGAAAACAAATCGGCTACAAGATTAGATGAGTTGGTCTATAGCCCCAGAGCCGTTTTGAGCAAACCCACCGCCATACAGAATGATGCGTATACATTAATCAAGACATTCGGCAAAAAGTATTGTCATATTCTGTGGAGCCATAGGTATGCAATTCACCAACGAGAAAGGCATTGGTATGAATTAAAGCATAAGGGCTGAATATGTTGAAGAAGAAAGGACTTTGACGAAGTCGTCTAACCGGAAGACCGTCAATGAGAGTGATAGTACCGGAGAAAAGAAGAAAGGAGGATTATTTGTCTTTTTCGGAAGAGGTTAAGCCATTCACATCTTCAGACGGGAATATACCAACCATGGGTTGGGAAGTGAGTATGTGTTCACCATTGTTTAATAACCTAACCTCGTATTACGAGTCCTGTTTCTCTGACACAAACACCCAAAAGAAAATTACGAAGACTAGGATGACCAAATTCAAAGTGGCTGAATCGAAAGCTTGAGACATGCCATAGCTTTTTTTTTTCACGTAAAATAGCTATTCGTCGTCGGGAATATATATCCATAAATCATGGGCGATTTCCTCTCCAATCACTTAGTATTCCCCCACGGAAGGATTTAGAAACCAATTAGAGTATCTTACGTTCTTGGGGTTGGTTTTTCTTTTGGGCCCGAAGAGAGTCCCGTTCCAGTTCACCCATAAATATACGCTGGATACACGTTATTTCTCAAAATACACCAGTAGTTCATTGTGTCCCTCGTCCCTAGCTTAATAGCAGTTATAAACCAAAAGCTTTTTCAATGTACCTTAAAATCGGACCAGGAATCAATATTAATATTCCCTATATAATAACACAATGGTTAATAATAGCTGATAATTTATTACCTGTCATTAACGATCGATACGTGACTTAGAAGTCGTCGTGGGCTGCTTCTCCATAAACAGCCAACCAGGTAATAATACATTATTCTTTAATCTAAAAATACAGATTGGCGCCCATATTCTAATGACAGCACCTGATATCCTGGGGCCTACTCCGGGCCTAAATATGTGGAGACCAAACGTGCAAGGATTTCGACATCTGGCGGGGTATTTTTGTTTCCGGATTGTGCTCTACTCAAAGCTGGTAGTGCCGCTGTTTAGAATGTTCGAGATAGTCACGTATCAAGATGCGGGCAAAACAAGCAGAGAAGTACCTTAAAACCACCGAGGGTGTAGTAGATCATTAAAGGTTGATGTTTTAACGGTAGATGTTTTAACGTTAGGTTGAAAGTGCCATGTGTGGTACGGCTTATAGACTTTCATTTCCAAGTTGGCAAAAAATGCCCCACTTTAAGTGCCATTCTCACCACACTCTGAGAAATTGGGGTTCCCCATTTTGCCCGTCCGTCCAAATCACTTTCGCAAGGCTACGACATGGATTTGATACCCATATAGTCGTAGCAGAAACAATGACTATTGGAAAAAACTTCCGCCTGACTATTTTGTCCGCAAGGGTGACATACAAGCAAATCAGACGGCTGTAGTCCCAAACAGTTGAAAACTTCATTTGATTGCATAATCCGCCACAAATCTTACCATCTTGTATATCTGTTACGTCGTTGTCGTCAATTTTAATTAATTGAATGAGTATAGCCCTCATACTAAAGTGATTCTTTTTCGAAGAATGTGAGCAGGGTATTAAGCCTAATCATGATGTCCCTTATAAGATGGGCCATCGACGTGTTACAATAATTTATCTATTGTTTTATTAAAACTTCATCTATTGATTTACCACAGATAAAGTTTATAAAATGCACTTAGAGTGTGGCAATTTTGGGGAGAATCTGACATAGAAGTTTTCTCATGATCGTTTCATAATCGTCTTTTCAGGAATGGTATCATAGCGAATCATATAACACGCTGAAATCCATCGACACCGTTTATTTTGCAGTTAGTCTCTCGCGTCTAAACACCCGCCCCTCACATTTTTCACTCTCTAATTTGGAACATTGTTTATCACTACAGCAGTACTTTCGGGTTAAATGGTTTATAAAAAAGACAACACTAAAACCAGCAGGGATATAAAAAAGCGAAAACAATGCCAGGGAAAAACTATCACAGAGACTAAAAACACCTGGCATCATATCCATTCCACTTCTGGCCTTCAGCCGTCGGCCACGGGATCTAACCTCAAATACCCTTGTTCCTCCAGAAGGCCTGCAAATCATCGATGTGTTCGGTGACAGCCTCCCACAACTTCTCGGATTGGTCGAAACCTGGCTCATTCTTCCACTTATCGGTGTCAACACTCGCAAGAGCCGCATAAATAGCGTACTCGTGCTTGAGCTTTGGAACAAACGATCTGAAGTATTTCTTGGGGGCATTTTTGTGCTCGACAAAGTTGTCCAAGATATTCTTGGTCATGCGAACAACGTCGCGCAACGCAAACTCGTAAGCCACGAACGTGAAGGGGAAGCATTGGTTCCATTGGTCATTGTACTGAGAGCAGATCCGGATGGCCTCTTCTTCAGCAGACTCCAACGCCACCAACACTCCGTATTCAAGCTTGTTCATCTCGCTGGTCACTTCTTCGCTGCCAGTCTTTGGCACCACCAAGGGCGAAGTGTTGTATCTGCCCTTGACGTCCCGGTAGCAAGTAACGTCCAACTTGTCATCGGTGAAACAACGGGATAATTGGTTCTGCCACTCACCGGCGGACTTTTGGAAGTCTTCAATGGCTTGGGAAGGCTCGTTGTCAACGAGGTTGGCATTGGACACAGCCTCGGAGGTCTGGTCAATGGTGTCAACAGGTGTCACTTGACCATCAACAGGGCCGGTAGCCATTGCGGTGGCCACAGCAAGAAGTGTTGCAATTGGAAAGATCTTCATTCTGTGAGGGTTCGATTGCGTTCAGCAATAAGCTAGGAAATGCGATAATTGACAGATGCAATGAAATATATCCAGGGACAGGCGGGGCCCGGGCTTTATATACGTTTCATCCAGAGCGTAAAGCTTCCATGTAATCTTTTTGCAAGGGATATATAGCACAGCCCACTTAAACAATAGGCGGGCTTTCTTGCCAAGAAAATGACAGATGATTTGGTGAGACCGGCCGAAAAACGTAGTGGTGATGATCTGGCGTGAAAATCTATTTATACTACACGAGCCCCAGCTCGACACCCCACCCAGGGGAACACTGCTGGTGGAAGATATATTGGGCATTCTGGAGATGACTTGGGGAAAACCTGGGGATTTTTCACTGGGACATTGATTTCACTGGGGCATTGAAATTCGCGAGGAAAGAACACCATTTTGGTGGACAATAAGCTGGTGCGGGTCATCCGAAAGGCTATGCTTTGGAATATAACTGGGAAATCTTCAGAGAGCGGCACGGCTTCACGGCTTCAGAATAGTGGCACGGCTTCAGAATAGTGGCACGGCTTCAGAAAGTGGCACGGCTTCAGAGAGCGGCACGGAGATGTAAAAGTTTGACAAAGAACTGGGGTTTTAAGAAGAAATTTGGAGGGGCGATTTCTTTGTTGGTGATGCGTTTGGTGCATTGTTTCTGCAAAGACATGGTCAGATGTCTCTAGTTGTTTTAGATCTTTTGGCCCTGTAAAGACAGTTTATGAGAGACTAATACTTCACATCACCATGAGGCAATCGAGAGAGTGAATTCCACCACTGTTTCTTTTAAAAAGGGGAATTCCACCACTGCACTCCATTGTTCTTCATCTCAGCTGATTTACGTTTTTAACATACAGTACAGATACGGGTTTCTAAGCTTAGCTGTCGGCTTGAATCTATTGTTTATGGCTATGCCTAGATCGGCAAGTATAACTCACTAAGGACCATGCCAAAAGACGCCACCGTCAAATTATCCTACCATAAATCACAAAAACTTCTCTATGCCCACGTGGCTGACGAATATTTTGGATATTTTGGGGAGCAACGTTTCACCAAAACATTACAAATATGCATAGCCCAACATCAACAAAACCATTGTTGATGCTACGTCATAGCCACCACACGCACAGTTATTGTATACACACGGATCTCATCCGACAATGCATCGGTGGTACTGCTTCTGAATTTCCAGCAATGAGAGCACGTTTACGGGGGTTGTGCCCTGGTTTTCAGCTGTGTAGAGAAAAGGCATGGCATCTATTAGTATACTAGGTCACGCAATATTGAATGGAGACAGGGGGAGTCTGTCTTTTTATTTTGGGAATTTTCAAGAAGTGGGATAAAATCACCGGGTAGGTTTAAAGTGAAGATTGGCGATATAACCAGTCGGTGTAATTCCCAAAATGGGCAAGGTTGGATTGTTGGATGTTTCTTTATTAACTAAGGCAACAAACGCGAAGAGACCAAATCCGCTTCTTCTGTAACCCCCTTTCAGGAAATCGGGGAAACTCAGGTATTTTTTGGAAAAATCCATGGGACATTTCCGGATATATAAACGACCCGAATTTTATTTAAATCCATCTGTGTGTCTTTGGGAAATTGACCTCGAGGCATAGGCGAGGTCACGTGACACGTGGCCAGTGGGGGTTGGTGGAGGGTCAGTGCATTTGTGTAGCATAATAAAGTAAGCGCTAAATCCAACAAATGAAATCAGACGAATTTGAGGTGGGCTGCTTTAGAGGCCCGAGAAACCCATGCCATTGAAATTACACTCTAATGGAAAAAAAATTAACATGTATAGATGATGTGACTGTTCTATTTTAGAAAAAGGCGCTTTCCTCAAACCTAAAGTGTCACATGAAGAAAATTTACCATGGTCATCAAATACTTTCACGGTAACCTAAAATACCAAATTTCACACCATAATCGGTATGTATACTCTTTCTCTGCTCAGGATCCTTGCCACGCTCTTCACTAAAGTGAACACTTTTGGATAGGCCAGCGGTGTCCAATAATCCAGTAAAAGCGTCCAAAGACGGGTCCTTTTTGTGGATAAAAAATGAATATTTGAAAATTACCGTCATTTTGATGTATCTCATCACCTTTAATAAGGATTGTACCCCCGAGAAAGCCACCCAAAAGTTTTTAGGGCAGGCGGGTTCTGCAATAAGCGCCCACTAAAGAAGTGGCGATGTGGAAGTGCCTCGAACCACCGCAAATACGGTTGCGCTCTTTAAAGTTAACCTCTTCTCACGCAAGGTTGGCCGTCCAGTTAAGCGCCTGAATTAACTACCGTTGTGGGAAGCCACCTATGCAACATACCACTTAAACCGATCGAAAAAAGGTTATGGGCTATCAGATAAAATTGAAATCGGCCATGAGTCATGGTTGCATTCCGACCACCGGAAAAAACGAACAAACCACAGTTTCTTTTTCTCCATATCCCCGATTTTTCATCCCGGGAGAGTAATTACTACACAGGGGTTCCCCTCGCATGAGGTGGTGCAGAGTACCCTCCCCAAAGTTGCAACCCCAACTGATACCGAGAAGTGGTCTTTGCAAGCCTTGGGAAGATCAGCAAGGCTTTTTTCTCTTCCTTCTTTTATTCCAAACTAAATGGAACCATCGGAAAACTAACTCGCGACACCGCCCTTATTAATTCGTGCCCCAAGAGCTATCTGCAGCCCCCCATCAGCCCGATAGAAACCAAGCTAACAATCAAGAATAATGCTTGGGATTCTTTTCTTGAACTTGCTTTCAAGGAAGGCGTTGTTCAGTATTTTGCTTGTCATTCTTTTTGTCCAGGCACTCATATTAACTTCGTTCCAAGTGCTAGGCCCACTTCAAGAGGTTGATACCGCATTAAGTGCGATTCTTTCTTCTATCGAATTTCACAGAAAAGCAGCAATGATGTTGGCCAAGGTGGATTTCAATAAAGATCGATTCTGGTTGGCCCATAGCGACTTGGTGCATCTCGAAGCAGAAGTTCCCATTGACCAGATTCTTGTTAGAGAAGATAGGCCTGGCCCCAACGAAAATTTCTATGACCCAAGACTTACGATATCTGTATACTTGGAGGAGTTGCGGAGAATCGGAAATACCCCGAAATTGCCTACTCTTCCCTTCCACTGGGTTGATTGGACCGACGTTTCGTTACTCAACCCCAACTCGGGGTTCGACCAAGACAAAATCAAAACATGCCACGACTTACAGAGTCACATCCATGGAAACCCCCATTTCTCTCTCTATTGCAAGGATCGCGATGGTCTCAGTGACGACGAGATCGAAACATTGGGGTATCGAAACAAAGAGCAGCTCCCAAAAGCGGTGGTGTTTGACCATTGTCCGCATGAAAACCCTGCTTTCAACGATGTACGCGTGTTTATGGCGAAATCGTATGCCATGTCGTATTTACCCAAACCTTCCAAGGTTATCATCTTGAACCACGGAGAACGAACGGGAACATATGAGTTCATGGTGAGCCAAAATACAAGTTCGGACCAGAGATTATTGTATAGCGGAATGACTGAACGGTTTGTGCAGCTGGTTCTGGGCATGGATGCAATGGCGGCTTTGGAAAACGGTGGGACATTCAAATTCAATCCAAGAGAAGTGTTTAATAATTTGAGCCGTTCGGTGCATCCTCGTCATTTGAGTGATGATGCTGATGTCATGAATATGCACTGGACGGTGAAGAGCCGGGCAGGTTCGGATAAAGATCTTTCATTGCAGAAAGAGAATTTTGACTATCCGAAAGAAGTTATCCAAAAGCAAATTGAAGAATATGAGGCAATTGCTGAGCGAGACATTTTACAGCAGAATTACCTCGACGGGTTAAAGCATTGCGCGCAATACAATGGGCAGAACGAACCCATGTACTTCAAGATGGCGGTTTTGGATATTAACGAGCATGAAAACTCCAACGATGATTGGGGGTGGCATTACGACTGGAGGTTCTTCAATGACGCTCTCTTCTATGAGAAAAAAGACTGGACCAAAGCGGAGCGCGTCGAAAGGACCAATATTATTCTTGAAAGGCTCTTGAGAAACTGGAACAGGTTTGCTGAGGAAAAGGGCATTGTTTCGTGGATCATGCATGGACCCTTGTTATCATGGTATTGGGATGGACTCATGTTTCCTTACGATGTGGATATTGACATCCAGATGCCTATTTCTGAACTCACTCGACTTGCACGGGAGTACAACCAAACTTTGGTCATCGAGAATCCTTCCGAGGGCTACGGCAGGTACTTGATTGACGTGGGAACGTACATCCACAATAGGGATATGTCCGATACCGGAAACCACATTGATGCTAGGTTCGTGGACGTCGATTCGGGGGTCTCTATCGATATAACGGGGCTAGCGAAGTCTTCGTCAAACTTGTCTGAGGAGAATTTGGAAGAAGATGCCAAGAATGACGGGGATGCCAGTGCAGCGGTGTACAATGATCGACGGAAACATTCCTACACACTCTCGCAAATCCTGCCTCTTCACTACTCTATGTTGGGAGGGGTACCGGTGTATATCCCAAGCGCAGTCGAACGCATGCTAAGATTGGAGTTTAAAACTGGGTTGGACGAGTATGAATTCCACGACTGGTATTTTGTTCCAAAACTTCAGCTATGGATCATGAAAAACAAGTTGGCCAAACTTTTCAACGAGGAAGACTACCTAAACCATGAAAAGCACTTTGATATACAAAAGATGGTGGCGTGTGTAAAGGCCATGAATGACGAGGAAGGGCTCCGGCTTTTGAAAGATGACGAAATCTTGCTGGAGTACTATTTGACCAGCAGATTCACCAATTGGCATTTGCTTGAAAAGTCACTTTTGCTCACTACTGACGGCAAGGATAACATAACGGCATTGGAAGAGCCACGTGCCCGCCAGAGGTATAATCGTTTGGTCGGAAAGGTGAAGTTTTCCAAGCCATTTCGAAAAGACTTGTTTGAATATGAGAGATTTGATCGTTTAGCGCATCATTCAGATGGTGCGACGAGTCACCTGGAGGCCCAGCAGTAGAGGCACCGGTATGTCTATAAAGTGTAGGGCACCACAATGTGTTGTGAGCCACAACGCGGACATCATAGATTATAATGATATAACTGGATGTTGCTCGCGTTGGGGATCTCCAGAGGGGCTATCTGAGGATTAGTTCAAAGCAATGATCTGTGATTGAATTACTATGAATCGAGAGGGACTAAATTGGGGGCTCATTCCAAAGAAGTTTGTCTTTTTCGCAACGGTCTCTCAAAACAGAATTCTGCTTTCGGGGAAAATAGAAGAGTATGGGAATGGTCCTAACCACAGCTCCGGTTCAAACCCTGGAAAATGAGAAGAAACTGTGAAATATTCGAATATTGTGGTACAAGTTGGGAGAAGTACCCGGCCAGTCTAGAGGACTGGAAGGGCAGTTCAATAGAAACGAGACTAATCTGAACTCCAAAAGTGGAGTTTACGCTAGCTCCACTTCACAAAAAAAAAGCTCAAGTCCAAACTTATTCATACAAAAGACACCTACAAGGATGCAGAGATTCTGCCAAATTTGATCAATGTGTTACTATGATGGCTATTATCAAATACGAAATGGAAGCACTAAAGAGGTCAAAAAAGAGACTTGTCCCAACAACTACCTTTGGGCTTTAATCCCACAAATTCTCACTTGAAGGTTGGGATCCCAGAAAGTGGTCACCCTCCACAATAGGTCAAACCACTGGACATTCTTCATGCCCTTTAAATTTGAGACCCGTTCTCGCCCGGAATTCCCTAATTGATGATTTAGCATGGTCCGCCAGTACCTGGTAGAGCTTTTGCATACCGGAAAGCATGTTGCCTTCTTTCTTGGAATCCTCCTCCAAAGAAAGGAAATTACAATAAAGGTTGAGCACTTGTTTTTCATAGCCTTTAAACAGAAGATTAGGAAGCCCCGAAGCGTTATACAAAGCCAAAACTCTCACATTAAGCTCAATCATCTTGTCCACCAAAGATGCTCCTGGGTAGGCACTTTGGTGATACTTTTTCATCTTTTCCGTGACATCCACCATGGTCTGAAACATGTACCTAGCAAAGTAGATCTGGGTGTCGACATGATATTGGTCAACCAAAGCGGTCTCCGAATAAAATTCAATGTTTGCCAATGTCTCGCGTTGCTTTGCAATCTCCAGCTCGAATTTCTGGAAGTCGAAAGAAGAATCGTTGATGAAAGCTCTCAAATCTTGGAGAAAACACTCCACGTAATAGGTTGCCTTATTCTTTGCCTCCAACCATTCAGCTTCGCTGTCTCGTTTGTTCATGTAAAGACCTTGATCAAAAATCCTGTAATCAACAGGATAAATTTGGCCATGCATGGTGGGCATTTGTTTGGGATTTAAGTTTGCTGACTTGGACTTTTGCTCCTCATTAATCAATGGTGCCGCAGCTACCCAGGAGGAGAGGATAGCTGAGGTGATTAAAGTGACTGTTATTTTCATTTTGAAGGATTGATGAGATGTAGGAAAGATCGATTATAGGGATACCACTTGCGTTTTATAGGAAACCAGCGTTTCAAAGATTCGGAAGAAAGCGTGGTTTCATCTGGACATAAAACACAGGCTATGTTGTTTTGAAAGTTAGTTGCCAGTAATTCCAGTGGTTCATGAGAACAAGATGAATGCAAGTCTATGTTTTAGACCAAAACACAGAGCTTTTTTGTGATTTCGATAAACAATATACCAATTAGCCAGGGCAGAACTGTCCCTCCTGAAAGGAAGTTTATCGAGGTAATCGGTTGAAATATTCAAAATAAAGCAGCAAAAAGCGGAGATACCAAAGCGGCTGGAACTGGCGAGGAAGGCGCAGTATGTTTCAGTATTCCGTAGAAACGGGTTGTTTTGGGGGAGCTGCAGGTGTTATTCCAGATTGTACCAGAAGGAAAGTGAATATTTCAGGGGCTTTAAGCTTTTTGCTATTTTGGAGAGAAAAAAAGAAAGAACACCCAGCATAGTGTTGAACATCTTTTCTTGATGATGCTTGTTGATAGACAGGGAATTTATTCAACTAGAGGATGATGAAAGACCCGGCGACGTGAAGATTTATGAAACCACCAGGTGGAAATTTTCTTAGCCGGGTGTCTTAAAACGCATACTAATACTGAAGATCTTTACGAACGAAACTGATTTGGGCACTATACATGTCCGTTTGACGGAGTCGATTTCTGCCGTAAGATGGATTTCAGTGTCAGCCACATTCTTTGGGCACTTCCAAAAGAAGTTTGAATGGAGGTTTTCGCCTGCCTAGTTGAAGTTTGTATGGTGCATTCAAAGGTTCCCAATATAGTGAAAAAGAAATCCATTTAGAGAGCTCTAATATGTCATTGATTTATTCCCGAAGAGGTTGATCAAAACATGAAAATGACAGTGGTTTGCATCAAAATTGTACAGGCAATGGGGCCCAGATCGGGGTCTATACCTGTTTTTCCATATAACGATGGGAAGAGTATTTCAGAAGAAGCCTGGAAGTCAATTTATCAAGCACAGGCCCCGGTGAAGTATAGATGTTATAGAAGTCGTGATCTTGAAGTGATCTTGTAGGAATTTGTCGGAAAAACTAGTGCTATATAGCTTTAGGTAGGGTTGGTTTACGCCAACAATCCGTCCCTAAACCGACCCTCAATGACTTTTAAGCCGTCGCTACTTTCGCTACTTTCGCCACTTTCATAATACCCGAAAGAATGTCGCGGGTATTAGTATTTATTTGTAGTGGCGACAGTAGCCATGGTATTTAGGCATTTCGCAACCTCGCACTACTTTTATCGCTACTGACTACTTTTTTGCCGCACGAGTTTTAATCACCACGACATGTCACTTCTGTTTGGCAGGACCCCAATGATCAAGAGCTCCCCGCTCGCTTTGGTCTTTTAATAATGCTAAAAGGGTTCAAAACATGAGTCATTTCGAGAAAGAACCCATCGACACTTGGCGTTGACGTGTCGTCCAATTCAAAGGGCCAAAGTGAAGTATCTCCTCTGCCTGTAAGCCAGTGTTGTTAGAAAGTAGCGATTCACGAAACGAAGTAGCGACGTCGTTACTTATCGCTACTCGTCGCTACTTTTGGGTTTTCATCGTAGGTTGGTGAAAACAAAAGCAGGGAAATTCCAAATGATCTAGTGTCTAGCATCAATAACTACTGAAAACCAACGGAAAACAGTCCAGGTGGTCCCGTGGAATGCTATGACTTTGTTTTGTTGGCCAACTGCTGGCAGGTGCGAAATTAATTATAATTTCGATACTTGGGATGACTATGCCGATATGGACGAGAGTGTTTCTGAACGATTTTGGCATTTCACTCGTATGATGAAGAAATATGAGGTTGTGCATATCGACCTCTTAGACGACGAGGAAACCCATTCGAGATGGTAGATTCTTGTTAGGCGACAAAAAATGAATACCCACATACATTTCATATCAAAATAAGTAGTCAAGCTGAGACTTGTAATTCTTACTTTCGGGATGCTAAGACACGGCCGTCTAAGGATGGACTATAGAACCACATGTTTGACCACCAGGAACTATGCATGGTGTAGTAAGTTAAGAAGCATTCGTGACCTACCGAATAGAACTCTTATCTGTTGTGGTCGAAATTCCACCAGCATAAAAGTAGTAAGTAGCGATAAAAGGATTGTGAAATACCTCCAAAATACCATCGCTACTGTCGCTACTTACTACAAATAAATACTAATACCCGCGAAATTCGGGCAAGTATTGTAAAAGTAGCGAAATAGTAGCGAAAGTAGCGATGGTTAACAACACTGCTGTAAGCCATGATTTACCAATTCGGGGGTTTGCCTAGTACTTTTTCAAGTTTGACAAATTAAAACGCAAGCCTGGTTTAGGTGCGTGTTTGTACAAGAAATATCCTGCTATCTTTGAGTGTCCACTTGAAGAAACCACTGAACGGGCATTTTCTAGCGCCGGTAATTCAAATTTAAGAAGGGGTTGTTTGTTTTCCACTGCCCATGCTGAAAAAAAGTTAATGAATATATGATAAAAACATCTTCTCATCCAACAAGACACCCTGGACTATTTTAGTTTCATTGTTGTTGGTGCGAGGCACGGGAAAGATCATTTGAAAATTCCCTTCTTTTGTTTTTACCAATGCACGATGAAAAAACAAAAAGTAGCGATGACAGAAAAACCCGGGTATTAGTATATGTTAGTATTTATTGGTAGAGACGGTAGTGAGGCTACTGCGAAACGTGATATTCACACCAGCTCCGCATGGTTGGTTCCCCGACTCAACAAGCTGCAACTCATAAGATTTTTTGAATTTTCCGATTTTCCAATTTTGAGTTTTCCAATTTTTGAATTTCCCAATTTCCGAATTTTCCAATTTTCCCAATTTCCCATTTTTTCCATATTTAAGCACCCTTCGTCCCCTTTCTAAAAAACATCAAATTGCCTTGGGGCCGGGAGGCCCGAGGCTGTGCGCACACCGGGCACCCCCACATTCACGCCTTCTGCCCCATGCAGATCACAAGCAAATCTTATAATCCTGTCGTTTTGGCACCAAATCTTTTTATTTTCTCACAATCATTTCTCACCAAATCTCCACTTCTTTTTCTTCCTTCACCACAAAACCAGTCCCAAGAAAACCCCCAGATTTACAAAAAACCCCCCCACAATTCACACCCCCATGACCCAAGAACTCGCGTTTCTCAACGATTTGTCCCCCACCCAAGAGCACTTTCTCAAGAAGTTCTTGGTGGAGGCATGTCTCAAACAAGAACTCCATTATCTCTCCAAACCACATTGCCTCGAGTACATTGGACCGCCGTTCCGCACCAGTGGCGTTCTGGCGGATACGGAGTTGCCGCTTTTGCGCCACTTTTTCTCCACCTTTGTGGCGTCCTTCCCCTTCATCACCATGAACCCACAACAAGAGCAAACCGCGTTTTGGAGGGACACCGTCCAGCCGTTTGTAGAGAGTTTCAACAACAAAAGGGTGTCCAACGCCGCCCTGCGTAGAGGCAACACCACCAAGCGCCACCAGGTTAACCGCCAGCTTCTTCGCACCCTCCTCCTCTTCTACAACTCCATGTTAAGTTCGAAACAGGAGGTACAATACTTGACCACCGACCACTTGAAGCCGTCGGACCAGGGCAAGCTCGACAAGATCTCCAAGAACCCCGCCCTGGTGAAAATGGCGCTCGAAGCGTTCCATGCGCCCAGCGGTCTTGACGACTATGCCAAAATGGTGTACACCAACAACTATAACCTAAACATTGTGGCCGTAGACGTATTCCAAGCCCAGCCTTCCCTGACTTCGTGGTCCTTGAACCCGCTCTGGCTTATGGGGTCGGCGAAAAAACCCTCTCCCACCGTGCATTGTATGTTCATTCTCCAGGTCACCAAGCGTACGTTGAGTGATGCTAAGTATACATACACGTCGCACTTTGTGGCACGGTCATACTCGGAATTCAAGGCGCTTGAGCTGTCTCTCAAGGCGAGCTACCCGGGTCTCATGTCTGCGGAAATCCATGCTATGCCCACTAAGATCAGCCATGATGTGGGTGTGCGAAACGAAGGTTCTACCTCGGCCCAAACCAGCACTCATCACGCCGTGCCAATAAGCGCCAACAACAGCGCCAACAACAGCGCCAACAATTCCAATCGTGCCAGTTCCAGTGCCAGTGAAAGTTCAAGCACTTTCCATAGCGCCACCAATGCGAACACAAACAACTCTGCCGCCTCTGTCAGGACAGCTTCTACCTCGAAGGGTACCCTTTTGCGTGACCACTCGCATAAGTATTATGGCGAAAAGCTTCGTTTGGCCCTCAGGGGGTACATCAATACTTTACTCCATAAGCCGGAAATCGCCAATTGCAAAGCATTCTTGAATTTCATCGACGAGCCCGCAAAAAACTTCCCGGTGCTCTCTGCTGATCAGTTACAAGACCACCAGCAGCGTGTAGAGCTCGAAAAGACACGACTTTCAACCCAGGAAGAGTTCCAAAATAATATCGCTAAAATCGTCTATGATCTTACCGGGAACTTCGAGAAGTTCAAAAAGGATTTGATCAACGACCCCCATCAGCTCAGTACCTTGTTCGTGGATATAGGGCAGAACTCAAACCCCGAGAATATGTCTCCGCTCGTGACTACTTTCATAGAGTGGTGTAAGCTTGAGGTGGCCGCAACTCTTTACCAAATGTTCTTGACCCAAGATAACTCCAGTCACTGGTTGCAAAAGTGCCGCAAGTTTCACCGTGTTTTCCCCTATAGAATGTGCTACGGTATCTTGAAATACACCAACCCAGTAAAGATCATGTCCCGCATGGTTGATCTCTTGTTGATGAAAGTGCCATCGTTCGGCCGCAAAAGTAACCAGGCTAATAACTTGCTTTCGATGATCTTCATTATGCTTCTAGATGAAGACTTGCAGGATTTTTCAAAGGAAAACCAAAAGCTCTTGAACACCCCGCCATTGAATCAGCCTGAGTTCAAAGTGTTTTTCACCCGGATTCGTGCTTATGTGCAAACTGGAGATGCTCTCTTAGAAGAGGAGCTCCAATTGGAAAAGATTGAAACCGCAACAAACTTCTTCCTTTCAGTTCTTAGCTCAGATTTGATTGAGCCTAAATTGTCCGAATCTGAACGCAAGACTTTCGACCTGGTTATTATGCCGTCTTATGAAAGTTACGAAAACTTAAGCAAAGGCAACACCCTCGATGGTGCATCCGTCTATGTTAGCTTGAAGCAGTTTTGGCAATTGGAGACCAGAACTCGCGACAAGGAGATCTTCAAGCAGCTTTGGCAAGAGCCCGAACTCACGCAACTCATCAAGAAAGTACTCACAGTGTTTTATCAGCCCCTTATGACTGTGATGAAAAAATGCAATGTGCACCTTGTGTTCCTCGACTTTCAGAAGTTTTTGGATGATCTTCTCGCCGAACTTACTGTATTGGATGAGGGTGATATGTACTTTACCAGCTCGGTGGAAATGTTCAACAGGTTCAAAAAATTATTGGACAAATATGAAGGCACGTTCTACAGGTTTTTACACGACTTGCATAACAAGGATGATGGAAAGCTTTTCTTAAACTTGATCGCTTGGACTGAAAGCTTTTTATTGGCACTCAGAACCAAATTCACCGATCCCCAGAAAGTCCAACTTGATTTCGCAGCCATGAAGCCAACCGGGTCTGTTGATGAGGAGAAATTCCGCAAGGACCTAAACTCACGGATAGAATTGATTTTGAAAAAACGCCTCCTTCTTAAGAGCTGTATGAAGAATGCGGCAAGTGTTGGAAATGCCGAATTAAACAGCACTGTGGAGTCGGATGAAGCGGCTGCGACCAAAGAGGCAAATGTTTTGAGTTCACATCAGAAGGCGATTGATAAGCAGTGGGAGAAACTCAATGAGGGTATGTTTGAAATGCTGCCACAGGAACTCGGTGTCTCCCAAGAAGATTTGGAAGAGTTCAACCTCACACATATTGGCGAAAAGGCTGCAGATTCATTCCGTGGTGGTCACGGAAATGCTCAAGTGTTAAGACAGATTGCGGAATTAAACAAGCTTATGGATGAGGTAGGAGATTCTGAAATCCACAAGTTGGTTGACCCGGTGCACGCTCAAATCAAAAGTCTAATTGTGAACTTGGGCAACCCGCCTGCCACTTGATGCCCTTTATCAGTTTTAAGACCCCGCCCTCGAACCTTTGTGGTACCCAAGAAAATTTTCAAAACAAAGCATTAAGCTATTTCACACATTTGGTAAATGGTCGTGCGACCTTAAACCCCCGGGAAAAATGTCCGAGATGTGTTCAGATTGTGTTATGCATGCAGGTGCATAACTTAGTGGAGGGTTTTTCGTGCGAATAGACGTGGGGGTCTATATGGCTGGGGACACAGCCCGGGGCTTAACTGTTAGGGGCATGGCGAAATTTTGTTGATTTGAAGAAATTTTGTTGATTTATCGTGGTATTCAGATTGGGAGATTTTTTTTTTTTTTTTTAGAAAAACAGGCACCTTTTCCTGATTTTTCGTCCCTAATGTTGCCTCCCAGAACAGCGTGTGAGTAATCGCTAAAGCTGTGGTGTGGTGCGTCTTTCCCTTGCATAAAGTCGTGCATAAAAGCAACTAAGAAGTTGCAACCCCAACTAATACGGAGAAGTCGTGTACTCTGAAGCCTTGGCAAACTATGAAAAGCGGTCATCCATCCCCTCTTCGAGTGTTTTCTTTCTGTTTTTTATCTCCCAGAGGCAACGTGATCTTATTGAAATCGAAATCGAAGCATCGAAAATAACTTCTCGCTATCAGTGCTGAATACTCTATCGCATAAACAATTTCCTGTTTAGAACCAATCCACCTTCCTTGGAGCTCTGTTGCAGTCTGATAAGACTACATCCACAATCGCTTGATACCAGCCAACTAATCATGCATGGAACTCGCTTCTTCACCAGCCTTTCTAGGAAGGCCATGGTCAGTGTCTTGGTTGCCGTTCTTTTTGTTCAAGCGCTCATATTATCATATTTTCAAGTTCTAGGTCCAATTTTCGAGGTTAACCACACATTGGATGTGTTTCTTTCGCCTACTGATTTCCATAGAAAGGCAGTGTCGATGTTCTCTCAGGTCGCTTCCGACAAAGAAAGATTCTGGCTGGCCCATAGCGACTTGATGCATCTTGAAGCAGAAGTTCCTGTTGACCAGATCCTCGTCAAAGAAAATATGCCTGGCCCGAACGAACATTTCTATGATCCAAGACTTACAATTTCTGTCTACTTGGATGAGTTGAGGAGAATTGGAGATACTTCGCAATTGCCTACTCTTCCCTTCCACTGGGTTGATTGGACCGACGTGACGTTACTCAACTCGAACTCGGGGTTTGACCAAAACAAAATGAAAACATGCCAGGATTTACAGCATAATATCCAACGCTTTCCGGACTTTTCTCGCTATTGCAAGGATCGCGATAGCATCACAGACGACGAGATGGAAGCATTGGGGTATCGAAACAAAGAGCAGCTCCCGAAAGCCGTGGTGTTTGACCATTGTCCGCATGAAAACCCCGCTTTCAACGATGTACGCGTGTTTATGGCGAAATCGTATGCCATGTCGTATTTACCCAAACCTTCCAAAGTGATCATCTTGAACCACGGAGAACGAACGGGAACCTATGAGTTCATGGTGAGCCAAAATACAAGTTCGGACCAGAGATTATTGTTTAGCGGAATGACGGAACGGTTTGTGCAGCTGGTTCTGGGCATGGATGCAATGGCGGCTTTGGAAAACGGTGGGACATTCAAATTCAATCCAAGAGAGGTATATGAAAAGTTTAGTCGTTCGGTGTACCCTCGTCATTTGAGTGAGGATGCTGATGTCATGAATATGCACTGGACGGTGAAGAGCCGGGCAGGTTCGGATAAAGATCTTTCATTGCAGAAAGAGAATTTTGACTATCCGAAAGAAGTTATCCAGAAGCAAATTGAAGAATATGAGGCAATTGCTGAGCGAGACATTTTACAGCAGAATTACCTCGACGGGTTGAAGGACTGTGCGCAATACAACGGGCAGAACGAACCCATGTACTTCAAGATGGCGGTTTTGGATATTAACGAGCGTGAAAACTCCAACGATGATTGGGGGTGGCATTACGACTGGAGGTTCTTCAATGACGCTCTCTTCTATGAGAAAAAAGACTGG
Organism: Metschnikowia sp. JCM 33374; assembly: GCA_005406065.1. Lineage (NCBI taxonomy): Eukaryota > Fungi > Ascomycota > Pichiomycetes > Serinales > Metschnikowiaceae > Metschnikowia > Metschnikowia sp. JCM 33374. The sequence continues at coordinate 37,381 of BIMT01000132.1, forward strand.
ACCAAAGCGGAGCGCGTTGAACGGACCAATATTATACTTGAAAGGCTCTTGAGAAACTGGAACAGGTTTGCTGAGGAAAAGGGCATTGTTTCGTGGATCATGCATGGACCCTTGTTATCATGGTATTGGGATGGACTCATGTTTCCTTACGATGTGGATATTGACATCCAGATGCCCATTTCCGAATTGGCCAGGCTTAGCAAAGATTATAACCAAACATTGGTGATTGAAAACCCGTCCGAGGGTTACGGCAAGTATTTGATTGATGTGGGAACATATATCCATAATAGGGATAGGTCCGACACGGGAAACCACATTGATGCCAGATTTGTGGACGTGGATTCAGGAATATATATCGACATCACGGGTCTAGCGAAGTCTTCTTTCAACATACCTGATGAGTATAAGGAAGATCCGATTGTGGTAAAGAATGATGGTGATGCCAATGCTGAGGTGTACAACGATAGACGGAAACATTTTTACACATTCCCCCAGTTACAACCACTTCACTATTCCATGATGGGAGGGGTACCGGTGTATATCCCAAACGAAATCGAACGCAGGTTAAGATGGGAATATAAGCGAGGGTTGGACGACTATGAATTCCACGACTGGTATTTCGTTCCAAAACTTCAGCTCTGGATCATGAAAAACAAGTTGACCAAACTTTTCAAGGAAGAAGAGTACCAGAATGAGCAAAACCATTTTGATATACAAAAGATGGTGGCGCGGGTGAAGGCCATGAGTGACGAGGAAGGGCTACAGCTTCTAGAAGATGATGAAATCTTGTCGGAGTATTATTTCACAAGTAGGCTCACTGATTGGCATTTGCTTGAAAAGTCGATTTTGTTCACTAATGACGGGAAGGATAATGCCACTGCATTGGAAGACCCACTCACGCGCCAGATGTATGATCATTTGGTTGGAAAGGTGAAGTTTTCGAAGCCGCTTAGAAAAGATTTGTTTGAGTATGAGAGATTTGATCGTTTAGCGCATCGTTGAGATGGTGTGATCTAGGAACCCCGGAAATTCAACTAGGGGTAGTGCTATAGAGAAGAGGTTATAGAGTAGCACTAACCAAATTTAATAGATTATAATAATGGAGTGTGCAAGGGGCTTGGTAGGTGAGTTGTATTAAATAGACTTTTTCTAATCAGTACGACGTCTTTTTCCCGAACAAATTCACGGGCGAGAAGACCAAGTTATTCCCAAACCAGGTCAGTTTAAAGCTATGGCGGCGCTCTTGAGTGTGATCCTGGGCGATGTGTGCAAATTCATTTGCCGTTGTAAGCGTCAATGCCACAAACCATGGAGGGTTAGAGTTTACATGGTGGCCGGATTAGGAAATTAGTCATCAAGTAACCAGCCATGAACTCAGCAGTGCGTCAAACCATGGGAAGTTAAGGTGACTAGGATGCAAGAAATGATGGTGACGGTGGCGGCTAAACAGCATAATCCTAAAGAAGACGTGGTTAAGGATATTCAAAACAGTGGATTGCCGAAATAGGCAAGTGTTATTGGTGGGGGCGAAGATCTAGCAATGTTATATTAAATGTCTCTGAAAAAAAGTCGCTGGCAGAATTGATAGGGGTCTTTTTACTAGGAATTCTCAGTGGTTGATATTTTATTAATGGTTTGCAATTTTTCATTAGATTAGAGAAAAGTGAGATGATCGAAACGTTCGGAAGTCAAGCAATTAGAGAAGCAACAATTGAAAAAAAAAAAATCCTCCACAGGAAAAACTTTTACCTTCAGGAAATAACCCCTATCCCTTTGAAGAGTCCTCTCGATACTAGGAAAGTCTATCAATGGAAGAAAATGTCATCCACCACAGAAGCAAATATTATTAAAGACGTTATTGAATATCCTAAATTTAAGGATGTGCTATTTTTCAGCAATAATTTTAAACAAAAAGACAGATTCTAAAAGAATCCTCTCGCACGTAAACACACCGTGGCCGAACAAGTAATGATACCAAACTCTATGATATTACGCCAACCAGATGGACTCTGATATTCTGAAGGTATCCCAACAACTCTTCAAGGGAATGACCTGGTATGCGGAAGGTTCAATATTCCAACTGTTCCATCCAGATCATTACAAAATCTCCTCAATAAAAGTGGTATGGCGATTTCAAACAAGAGATCATTTCATGCACAAGCTCAAGGCATTTGTTTCTCGTAAAAAAGTATTTCACACATTTACTGCATTTGCTTCCCAAAAACGGTTATGTATTCTCAAATCCAGGATACTTCATAACTTCACAGAACAATTAGTTCTTTAATGGAGCATATTTGTTTCTATTCCGGATGATAATTTCTTTCATTTCTTTCATGGATGGGGACTTTCTAGTCCACGGAGGATACTTTTAAGCAATACGTAAACGAGTTAATCAATGAATTAATCTGTAAGAAGTATTCTTGGAAGGTATTTCCTGGTCTTGTGGGGGCACAATTCTTTCCGTTTTGGAATACAATCTTCGTCTTTTGAGAGTAGACCGGATCTGCAAAATCAACAATATTATTTGAAATCCCTGTACTATAGCTATACGTGTTGTACAGCGACTGCCAACTGCGTAGGCTTTTATTGGTACGTTCGGCTAAGCGAATTTCCGACCATACCTTCCCGTGGAAAATGTACTGTTAATTTAAGTTGGGACCCCATTAGGTCGAGGCGCGAGGTGGCAGAAAATGTTCCTGGAAAAGAAGAAGAAAGACGTTTTGGCCCCCACTTCCAAAGGGACATACTAGTTAGATCGAATAAGATATCCTGGTAGAATAGGTTACAGTTCAGCACAGCCGTATTTCCTTCCAAAAGTATCCTTTTCTGTAAGACCCTGTGTACACTTTAGCCTGACTCATCATTTCACTAAATTTCAACAAAATGAAGAATCGAAATAGTTCCACTGCGTACTAAGCAAGGGAAAGTGCACGTCCAACAGAAGGAGTACCGATACTTTCACAATTAGTCCTTTTAGGCATAACGAAAGTTGAATTATTGAAGCAGAGTAGGCAACATCATGAGTACTTGAGGTCCTTTACGTTTAATAACAAGAAGCAGACCAACACTACTTATAACAACACAGAGGTGGCTCTTACATTGCTCACCCGCTAGTATTGCGTAAAGCCACAGAGTGCTAATGAGCCATAGAGAAGTGTGGCATTTGAGTACCACGATATCCGCTATTAAACTGTGGATTGTGCATATGCATAAACACGGTCTCCCGCGATAGTATGTAGATTTCGAGTCATTGGGTTCGGGAGTGTCACGAGATGTGGCGTCGGGATTCTTCGACGTCCGCACGGGTCGGAAAAAAGGGGGTTTGAGGAGAAGAGTGGAGTAGCCTTTTTTCCTTTACGGATTACCAGAGATAGTAGTGGGATAGTCCTAGAATACTGTTCATATTGCATATATTTGAATTCATTAGACGATAATTGAAAGGGAGGGAAGGCCTCCGCGGAGCCACGTGATCGCGTCGGATTTTCAATGTTGGCCGTTTGCAAAATGTCGCTCGCGGCATTCCATCACGTGACTTGGCCGAGTTGTCCTCAACGTGCTTACGGTTTAACTGCTGGATTCTGTATCACGTGACTTGGCCACTTTCTCATCTCCGGCGGGTAATTGTTGCAAATCCACAATCATCACATAAAACATGAATTTTATTAGGTAACAACATTTTCTTAGAGTATGAGTTTGGTGGCTTTTGAATCATTCGACCATCTATGCATGGTCTCGTCAAATCTTTTGCGTTCAATGTTAGCAAACACCAACATTATTAAGACCAATTGTTTCTTCAAAAAAATAATCCATTGAATCATTTTTTTGATTTTACGAAATTTGAAGGACATTCAGTATGTTTATCAAACCAAAACAGCTTCCGCTTCCTACTGCCCGAACTTCCTGCAAGTACGACAATAGAGGTTCAGGAGCCCAGAAGCCAACAAAGTCGAACGTGTCAAGCTAGTACAGTCACATAACTCGTCACCACATAAGTTCAAAGTCCGCTTAAACCGCTCACTAAAGCATCCAAGAATGCCTTAAAACAATAGCCACCAAATAGGATGTTGCCATGTCGATTCTATCGGATGCCACAAGACCTCCAAAAATGAGCCACTCCAGGGTACCATCACGGGGATCTTTCCCACCAGGTGTCAGTTCTGGACATTGTCTCAAAAAGTCTTCTCAATGGCTATACATCACAACTTTTAAGTGGTTTACCATAACTTGTACTTCATTAAAACCTGCCAATACCGAGGAGCCGAATCGAACGGACTATTCCATGCGGGACATCAGTTAAGCCGAAAGCCAGCACGAAATGATGATTCTTTTAAAAAAAGAGTTTATATATAATCCAAGGATATGTGAGTTTCCGGATCAGAGAGGTTCAGAATTCCAGGAGGATGGCAGTACCCAGAGACACTGCACAGGCTCCCTTGTTACCCTGGTTATATGCCTAAACAATGGCTTGCACAATAGGGCAAAAAAAGAAATGTGCACATCTTCTTAAGTCTATATGCAATCTGCCGTGATGTTTTTGCCGCTAAACAAGAACCGAATTTCCGGCCAATATGCACACCTTTCCGAATTATTAGATCGGGCTCAATTTGAACCACAAAGTCTTGTTCTCAAACGCATTCATGGAAGGAGAATATGTAAAAGAAATAAAACCAGGAAATGGTTCAAAAGCCTCGTTCGTGTCTCGTTGGGCTGCGTTTCATCACACTGTCTTCTTATCTCAACATTCCGGATCGTATCTGACAAAGAAAGACTGCATGGCGGCGTTCAACGGGAGATGTGCAGTCACTTGATAAAAAAACATCATGATGTTTTGGTGGCTAAAAATAAAAAATCCATCCTTCTTCAGAATCCTTACTTCCCCTTAAATCTCGGTTTTACTAATATCGCATACACCTTCACTTGATGAACTCTTGCCGAATATTGTCGCAATCATGTTTGGCTTCAAGTTTCTATATTACTTGCGAAAAAAAGTCGTCATCAATGCCTTGATTGTACTTCTCTTTGTCCAGGCGATTCTTTTGACCCATTTCCATTTGTTTGGCCCAATTATTGATGTGCAAGTCGTGCTTGACAAACTTTTGCAGCCCTCGACCTTCCACCGAAAGGCGTCCAAGTTGCTAGCGCAAATTCAGAAAGACCCAGAACGATTTTGGATCACCAACAGCGACTTAACGCATCTAGAAACGGAAATTCCCGTGGAAAAAATCCTCGTGGAGGAGGGGACGGAGGGACCCGGCGAGGTGTTCTATGATCCCAGATTCACTATTGCCGCTTATTTGGACGAACTATCAAGGGTGGGGCAATCTGAAGAGGTGCCTACGCTTCCGTTCCATTGGGTCGACTGGATGGATGCAACTTTTCTGGATACCCAGATTGGTAAGACGCAAACCAAGCATATGCCGTGTAGTTTCTTGCAAGATAAAATCCGCGGAAAGCCCTGACTCCTCGGGGTTCTGTAAAGATAGAGATGAGCTCTCCCCGGAAGAATTGGAGAGCCTCGGGTACAGGAACAGGGCCCAGCTTCCCAAGGCGGTCATTTTCAAACACTGTCTGCACAAAAACCCGTCGGTGAACGCCATCCGTGTGTTTATGGCCAAGTCCTACACATCCACGCACCTTCCCAAACCATTCCGTGTGATTATCTTGAATGCTGGCGAAAATGGCGGCACCTATGAGTTCATGGTCAACCAGACCCAGGGCTCGGACCAAAGGCTCATGTACAGCGGCATGTCGGAGAGATTTGTTCTGCTGGTGCTGGGTACGCCTGCTTGGGAGCTCGTGGCACAAGGCGGCTCCTTCAAATTCAACCCCAAAGAAGTGTTTGCTAATTTGGTCAGCACCGTACAACCACGCGTTTTGAGCGACGAGGATGATATCATGAACATGCACCGCACCGTCAGAAGCCCGCAAGGGTCCAGCAAGGACCTATATTTGCAGGAAAAGCATTTCCACTACTCCAAGGACGCCGTCCAGCAACAAATCGAGGAATACGAGGCGATGAGTTCGCGCAATCTCATGGAGCAGACTTACTTGGACGGGCTCAAAATCAGTTCGCGCCATGACGGCAGAAGCGAGCCTGCGTACTTCCGCATGGCGGTTTTGGACTTGAAGGAGCCCCGCAACACCCGACACGAAGGTGGATGGCACTATGACTGGAGGTTTTTCAACGACGGGCTTTTCTATGACCGAGAAGGCTGGACCAAGGCAGAAAGGTCGGAGCGTGCCAGCATCGTCATTGAACGGCTTCTGAGAAACTGGAACAGGTTTGCCGAAGAGAAGGGTATTGTTTCATGGATCATGCATGGGCCCTTGTTATCATGGTACTGGGATGGACTCATGTTCCCGTACGATGTAGATATCGACATCCAGATGCCTATTTCCGAGCTTACTCGCCTTGCACGGGAGTACAATCAAACGTTGGTTATCGAAAACCCTTCCGAGGGCTACGGCAGGTACTTGATTGACGTGGGAACGTATATCCACAACAGGGAGCGGTCGTACACGGGAAACCATATTGATGCACGGTTCATAGACGTGGATTCCGGGATCTATATCGATATCACGGGACTCTCGCAGTCCAGCACCAACTTACCAAAGGAGTATGATTTGAAACCAATTGTGCTGAAGCAAGATGGCGATTCCAGTGCCGAGGTGTATAACGACCGGCGAAAGCATTTCTACACACTCCCGCAAATCCTGCCTCTTCGGTACTCCATGATGGGAGGCGTGCCGTTGTACGTCCCCCATGAGATCAGGGAGCGGTTGGAGTGGGAATATAGCCGAGGGTTGACTAGCTACGAGTACCGGGGGTGGTATTTTGTGCCAAAACTCCAGCTCTGGGTCATGAAGGAGAAATTGCTCTGGCTCTTCAACAAGGAAGACTACCAGAACGACGAACAAAAGTTCGATAAAAACAAAATGGTTGAGTTGGTCAAGGCGTTGAGTGACGACGAAGCCATGAGGCTCCTAGAAGATGACGATATCTTAACGGAGTATTACTTTACATGTCAACTCACCGACTGGCATATGCATGAAAAGACCTTCTTGTTCACCGCGGAGGGCAAAGACAACGTTGCGGGGATGGACGACCCAAGCACACGCAAGCTGTATAATAATTTGGTGGGAAAGGTGAAATTTTCCAAACCATTACGCAAGGCGTTATTTGAGTATGAAAATTTCGAACGCATGGCGCATCATCGAGTGGGAACCCAAGGACGGGTTCGTGAAAATGCATAATATATTAATTGGAGAGATAGGTGGCGAGGAAACCAAACCTTGGCGATGTCGCTGCTCATATAATGAATTAGATATAATAATGAACTAGATGTAATAATAGAGCGAGAATTTAAATTAAAAGAGGTTTTTGCATGCCAGTGTTTCATTAAGGGGGAGCCCAAATGGGAGTTTTTGGGTCCGTAAAATGGCCCCACTACTGCATGTGTAACCCGGGCCTGTGAATAAGTGGTATGTTTTAGAGCACGATAAATTTGGCGTCACAAGCGGTGATTCTAGATATTTCTATGATTTTAATTTCTTCTGTTTAGGCGGAATCTGAAATATTCCTCTGTTGTTCCTGCTTATAGCGGGGCAGTGTTGTTAACCGTCGCTACTTTCGCTACTATTTCGCTACATTTTTAATATTTGCGCAAATTTTGCGGGTATTAGTATGTATTTGTAGTAAGTGGCGACAGTAGCGATGGTATTTTGAAGGTATTTCACAATACTTTTATCGCTACTTACTACTTTTATACCGGAGGAATTTCGACCACAACAGAGTTCTATTCGGGAGGTCACAAATGCTTCTTAACTTACTACACCTTGCACAGTTCCAGGCGACCAAACATGTGGTACTCTAGTCCATCCTTGGTTCGGTCTTGTCTTAGCATCATTATAACTCTCCGCTTGACTTTAGAAACTTATTTTGATATGAAATGTATGTGGGTATTTATTTTTTTGTCGCCTAACAAGAATCTACCATCTCGAATGGGTTTCCTCGTCGTCTAAAAGGTCGATCTTCACAACAGGTTGTGAAAAAGCTGATGTTTCTTTATCATACGAGTCAGATGTCAAAATCGTTTTAGGAACACTCTCACCCATATCGGCATAGTCATCCCAAGTATCGAAATTATAATTATTTTCGCACCTGCGAGCGGTTGGCCAACAAAACAAAGTCATAGCATTCCACGGGACCACCTGGACTGTTTTCCGTTGGTTTTCAGTAGTTATTGATGCTAGGCACTTAATCATTTGGAATTTCCTCCTTTTGTTTTCACCAACCTACGATGAAAAACCAAAAGTAGTGACGAGTAGCGACAAAGTAACGACGTCGCTACTTTGAATTACCGATTCCAGAAAAACCCAAGTATTAGTATTTATTTGTAGCAACGCTACTTTCACTACTTCGTCACTACTTCGTTTCGCGAATCGCTACTTTTTAACAACACTGTGCGTAGAATAAATTGTCGAGCCCGAATATTTAATCTACTGGCAGAAAAAGCAAATCTCGGTGCAAAGACAATAGTTTGTATGTGCTGCATTTTCAATGCATACATCCATGACGTAGAATAAAGTATGCACCCTGGAAATGATCATCCAAGAAGAAGAGGAAAAAATTCCCTTGCTTCAACGGTGAATTCCCGCCCTTCAAATCCGGTTAGCTCTTTGAAGAAATACTTTATTGCCAAAAACATGAGGCGGGCTGAAAAAAGGGTAGATGAATGGAATAATCTTGGAATACGACAAGCCGTTGGTTTCTGCTTCCTCAATTGTATACAATACCCAGGGCTAACCAGCACTACAATGTATGGATTATCCCTAGAGGAAAACTCCCTGTTTGTACCCCGCAGTGGCGAATCCCAATTGGCTGCCCAATTTGCTCGTCCACGGCATTTTCTTCGGCGCCACCAAACCTGCCCGGCCATTGTCTTGGAAAAGTTTATTGTCTCAACACGGCGTGTCTCGATCCCAGGACGCCGTGGCGGTAGCGTATCACGTGACCGTATGGGACAATCTATTGTCTTCGCCCGAGATTCCATTTTTCTGCGCCGAGATTGAATTTCGTGGTCGAAAATCAATATAATGTGGGGACATTTCATTATTGAAGGAGGAGTTTTGTACGAATTCCGCTTTGGAGATGTTTCTTCAAGATAGTTCTTGTTTCCACAGGCTAATGCATGTACTGCAGAACACGAATTATGTATATAAAGCTGTAACCCAGAGTTTTTCGGGTAAAAAGTGTCATAGACCCAGATAATCCTAAAGTTTCAATTATCCCCATTAGTGTATCCCCCCTCCCATTAGTGGAAGTAGGCGAATTAATATGGGGCTGAAAAGGTCTGGTGTATCTATTTTGATTCTTGTATTGCCTTCAAATCTCGAGATGCAAATGTTTCAAAAACTGCAAACTTTTATTTTATTATCAAGATTAGTGAACCATTTGGGAATACAATGTCTGAAAAGGCCCAGAAGCTGCTGAAAATGTCATTTTTATACATATAAGAAGCCAATACCACGAGAGCTCTGGGATTTGGATTGACACCATTTAACAAATGTCTCACATCCCATCACACCTATCATTCTCGGCCAGCACAAACTAAAACCAAGGGATAGTTCCACGCCAAGAAGAGATCATCAAAAGAGAACTACCGAAAAATGACAACTGGCTCAATTGAGTGTCTCCACAATGATTTACGCCCCCTAAATATCACCCCCAAGTTTGCGCATGGGTGGGCTGGACAGATACCCCTTTGATCATAAGCAAAGAAACAAAACGTAGTTAAATACTCTAAAGTTCCCCCACATTAGTAGCCTCGAAAATGACAATGTAATATTTATGGTCGGAGAAGAAACATCAAGCTTCCAACAAATTGACTCTTGTTATCGTTGGATGGTGGTTATGCGCACACCCACCAGTGATAACTAAAGCTTGCTACAAACCAAATCACATACAATGCGCAGCGAACATGAATAATCTTCACAAATGGCAATAGAAAGATCGGAAAACCCCCATAGTCACGTCGCCCGGACCTTCCCCGCCAGTTCCGTAATACCTCATGGTATAAACGCCTGCACACACATTTCCAAAACCCGTACACCGGCTTACCCCTGGCCCAAACAGCCCAACGCCATTAGCCCTAGATGGCGGTTTTCTGGAGGGGAAAAAACGTCAAGTGTTGGAATAGGCCTGTCACAGTATATCTCGACATTAAAATCACCAGTATCCGCGTTGGCGCCCCAGATCGTTCATTTTTGGAATATTCCTATTCCAGCGTCGTCCTGCATCCAGCGCCGATGCTAATTTCGCATGCGGACGCTGCAAAACGTGGGAGAGTCATCGCAATTTGGCCATGAGCAACCTGCCTTTGTTAAGCCAATCACGTTGTGAAGGCTTATTGTGGAGTTTGATAGCTAAGATTTCGAAAAAACCCCCCTTTTCATTCCCCTAATTGTCGCTTTCTGTGCCCCGAAAAATTTCTTTTCTCAACCTTTTGCTTGGCTGTGGTATATCCGAGTCGGTCTCCTATTTCTACTAGTTGATCCTGCACCCACCGCCATTTTGACGATTAAGCTTCGGGCACATTTCTTTTCCTGAGCACCTGAGATAATCTTACACTTAATCTTCGGCCGTTAATAAGTCTCTTTAAAAGACAACCATTCCTTCTTTGCCCCCTTCCTTTCCTTGTTTTTACGCCACTTTAAAGAAAAAGAACACCCGTGTTTGTCTTGCGGAACATTTTCAAAAAGCCCTTCACATGAAATCACAGTGTGGAAGAGTTTAGACTAATTATACCCCGGAAATCGTCTTTGACCATTGATCCACATTTTAGTATTCAGTTTTCGACAGAATACACTTGAAAACCGAGTAACATAACTGGCGGGAACTCATAAGAACCATTTTTTCCACAAAAACGCCGATACTTGACGACTTTTTGTACCATATCGAATCCCCCTCCCTCCTTAAGAATGTCGTCTACAAAGATTCAAACCGTTAGCGCCACACATTCAGAGCTCAGGAGTAGGGCGCAAAATACATCCGACCCTAAAACCACCGCCAATACACTGCTACCGTCGGGCGGCATGCGGTCTGCCGAGGAAATCTTGATCGAAAAGTTGGACGCGTTTCTATCGTCTATAGAGCATAGACTAGATCGCTTTGACCAGTACTTCAAGTTGTCAGGTGACGGGATACTAGAAGACGAAGGCACCCCAGAATTGCAGCCAAGCACCGACAACTCCCCACAGGCAAGACGGTCCAGTTCGGCATCTCTCTCGTCGCTTAAATCGTTCTCCATGTATAACTTGAACAAAGTGTACGAGCAGCTTAGTATGGTCAAGGACCAGGTGCTCAAAACGTCTGTGTTGAACCTCGAATACCTCTACAAGACATTGGACGACAAGTACAACTACCTATTCAACCAGGACGGCGACGAACACCCGGAATCTACCCAGCCTTCATACATGGAGTCACTCACCAGTAACCGAGAGATTCTCACCAACAAAATCATCACCAACCTCACGTATTTCGAGCAGAAGCTCTCGCATATCGACGCCCTTATCAAGAGCAAGACCCCGCAGGCCACGGCCAACTACGACGAAGACGCAAAATTCAACCGCTACCGTTTCTTCAACTTTAATAGGGCTCTCAAGGCCGCCCAAAAGGGATACTTACACTACTACCAGCTCCCACTTTCGTGGCGTGAGAACAGGTACATCATTCACGGGTACCGCTTCAATCTCAGCCACCGAGAGATGTGGAAATCGATGTTCCACTTCAACCACAACGAATCAGCAAATATATGGACCCACGTGCTTGGAGCACTCACCATTTGTTACTTGGGATTGGTGCATTTTCCGTCCACGGATGTTTATGCAAACAACTCGCGGATGGGAAATACCATGATGTTCATCTTCATTTTGGCGGCGTTGGAGTGCCTCGTGAGCTCGGTGCTATGGCACACGTACTCTTGTTTTGCCCAGCTCAAGATCCGGAATCGGTTTGCGTGCGTCGACTATACGGGAATCACCGTTCTTATCACATGCTCAGTGATTGCTGTTGAATACTGCTCGCTATACAACTACACCAAGTTGTTCTATTCGTTTATGGCGGTGCTGATCGCGTCCGGATTAGCGGGGTTTTTGTTTAATTGGTCGCCATACTTCGACCGGCCCGACTGCCGGCCGTTCCGCATTGGTTTCTTCGTGTCGCTTGCATTTCTTGGGGCCACCACGTTTCTCTGTAAGTGGTACTACGAAGGCATTGTGACGGCGTTCTACTTCTACAGTCCGTTGGTGTATAAGTCGTTCATTTGGTACTGGGCCGGGGTGGTTTTCTACGGCGGACTTATCCCGGAAAGATGGAGATACGACATCATCATCAACGAGGACGATATTTGTGGCCATGAACACAATGCACTGGACGTTCTTACAGGCAATATCGAACATAGTGGGGAAGAGGAGCTTCAGGAAGTGCAAGCCAGCATGGCCAGCGCTTGCAGCAAGCACGGCCACCCGCACCAAGATGGTGAAGCGGAGCATCCTGCATCTCCACAGTCACCCGCGCTGGATTCGGTCACCGGCACCCCCGAAGGGAAAGATCCGTACACCGGGTCAACGCGTGAAATCTGCGAACCACAGTTGTGCACAGGTGGTGTTACGAGCCACGACGCCGCCTCCAGCGCAGCAATCGGTGAAGTCAAACATTGCGAGGAGATCCGGCAAAGCGACAAATCCGGCAAAGGCGTGACTTGCACATGTGTGCCGGCGGCGCTTGATGACGAGACTATGCAGAAGAACGACATTTTGAGGAGACATTTTCCTGAATCTCCGATCCAGACCCCTTACCATAAGGATTTCCTTTCGTTGTGGTGGGTAGACTATATCTTGCACAGCCATAACATCTGGCATGTTTTTGTTGTTTTAGGCGTGGTGGGCCATTACTTCTGTCTCTTGGGAATGTATGGTGAGATCCACCTTCTTCAAAGCGTTAGTGACGTGTAGCGGTAAACACGAAAAGGTCAAAAACAAAAACGCCCAAGTTGATAAAGTGCACACCGCGACAGCAACACCAAAGCAACCCTAAAGCGATTCTCATCGGAAAATGTGTGCTCGCGCCTGCATGCCGGAAAAACTTCTGCGTTTGTTCCTCGAATGTCGCACTTTGTTCCAAATCGCCGTTACGGAAGGAGGGTTGTGTTTTTTCAGAGGTGGTGCGCGAGCGAAGTAATGAGAAAATTCCTGAAATTGTAAATAGATTGAGGTATTATTAGACCATATTACGGAGTTATATGAGGAATTCCAAGACGGTTTGATTTTTTTCTTGGTTTTAAAATGCATAGTTTCTTTCTTTGAAGTTTGCACGTCGATCCGTGTCTGAAGTATTTGCCAAGAAAAAAAACCGGGTACCCTGTTTTGACACGGCTGAGAAGATCGCGCTTATAGTTGGTCATTTTTTTTTTGGGCTGTTTCACATTTTGTATGGTCATTGAAATATATAAAAAACATGATTAATCGAAGGAAGATAAGGAGAAACGGTTTGGATCCGAAAGATTTTTTTTCGTCCTTCATTTCTCCATGGTATTGCAAGAGATGATGGATTTATATTTAGATCCGACACTCGGCCGGAATCTGTGTAAGAAATCCGAGTAAGAAACCCGAGTATAAAAACCAAAAAAGTTTAATCAAGAAGAAGTGAATTTTGGCTCTTTAACTTTGCAACAGCAAAAATGGCTTGTATATACATCGATACTTTGCCATAATTGGCTGAATTGTTCTCTTTTCTTTTTTTCACTGTTTTAACTTGACTTTGCTTTCCCCGCTTTTGGGGAATGACTGGGTGGGGGAGTTCAGGGCTCCCATACCCGAAAACGTGGAGAAAAGTAAATAAACTAATAAAAATATCGTTGAAGCTATAACTTGAAGCGGAAAGAAAAAGACTTGATCTCACGTGGTAAAAACCAAAGTCTTGTGAATTTCTTAATCATCTCGTTGGCTCGGTTTTCGTAGCGTGGCCCGGGATGGCCAAACAGTCCAAAAGCCAGATCTTGCTTTCGCCGTATCAAAAAAACTGGAACGGGTCACCTCTGGTTCTGTCCGCGACAAAACCTACAAGGTACAGGAAACCTTCCCGAACACCTGCACTATATACACACCCAGCACCTATATGCAGCACGCGGCTCGGTTTCACACAGGTCAATATCTTCAATAACTACAAATGACTGCCCTGGCGTAGCAATCTTGGGAATGTGTCCCAGACGAGGAAAAGAAAACGAGTGACGCGTTTTACAATGAGCAAATTGGTGGTGGAGGGATGGGTGTATTTTGCCGACTGGTCTTTGTGTGTGTGCTTACTGGGCTTTTATCCTCCCTTTGTTTTGGTAAGTGGTCGTGTACTGGCTGTTTATTTCTGATGTCTGTGGTTGTCTATTTCCTGTTTTCCTTTTTTTTTTTTTTTTTTTTTTTTTTGTTCTTTCCTGTTAAGGTTACAAGAACTGAAGGTCTCTCCCACTTCCAGATGTCATGCATAGCAAATGTGCAATTACATAATGACGCAACAAGAGTACTGCACTGCGCGAGGCGGTCCCATCCCATGCCAATATTGCGTAGTTACATGTCCTAGAAAGTTAAAAAAAAAAAGCCAAAAAAAAAAAATCGTGGGGTATATATAGATCCACATCTGCCGCCCCAGGTTCATTGTAGAATTCTAGTCCCTTATAATCCTCTGTATTTAATATGGGTCTTATAGATAGAACCGCACATTTCGGTCTTCAGGGAAGACCCCTCAGACTTCTTGTTACCGTGATTGCTGTCACAGGTTTCTCCCTTTTCGGTTATGACCAAGGGTTGATGGCCGGTATCATCACCGGTACTGAATTTAACAAAGAGTTCCCTGCCACTGGTGGAGAATCTCACCATGCCACTGTGGTGCAAGGTGCCGTCACTGCTTGTTACGAGTTGGGATGTTTCTTTGGTGCATTGTTTGCTCTTTTCCGTGGTGAGGCCTACGGAAGAAAGCCATTGGTGTTCTTTGGCTCGCTTATTATCATTTTGGGAACGGTTATTTCCGTTTCTTCCTTCAGAGAGCACTGGGGCTTGGGCCAGTTCGTGGTTGGAAGAGTTATTACTGGTGTTGGTAATGGATTGAACACTGCTACCATTCCAGTGTGGCAATCGGAAATGTCCAGAGCCGAGAACAGAGGTAGATTGGTCAACTTGGAGGGATCCGTCGTTGCCGTCGGTACGTTCGTGGCGTACTGGTTGGACTTTGGACTCTCTTACGTGAACAGCTCTGTGCAATGGAGATTTCCTGTTGCATTCCAAATCTTCTTCGCCGCCATTTTGTTTGTTGGTATCATGAACTTGCCAGAATCTCCAAGATGGTTGGTTTCCAAGGACAGAAAGGAAGAGGCCATGTACATTTTGGGTAAGTTGAACGCGGTGCCAACCGACTCCGACGAGGTTTATGCTGAAATCACCGTCGTGCAAGAAGCTGTCAACAGATTTGCCAGATCCCAAGTGGGCTTCAAGGACTTGTTCTCTGGAGGAAAGACCCAGCACTTCCAAAGAATGCTTATTGGTTCTTCCACTCAATTCTTCCAGCAATTCACTGGATGTAACGCTGCCATTTACTACTCCACTGTTTTGTTCGAGACCACTATTTTCCACGGCCAAAGAAGATTGTCCTTGGTTCTTGGAGGTGTGTTTGCTACCGTTTACGCGCTTTCCACCATTCCATCCTTCTTCTTGATCGACTCTTTCGGAAGAAGAAACTTGTTCTTGCTTGGAGCTGCCGGCCAGGCCGTTTCCTTCACGGTGTCGTTTGCCTGTTTGGTTGACCCATCTACCGAGAATGCCAAGGGTGCTGCTGTTGGTATTTTCCTGTTCATTGCCTTCTTTGGTTTCACCATCTTGCCTTTGCCTTGGATCTACCCACCAGAGATCAACCCTATGAGAACAAGAACCGTTGCCACTGCTATTTCTACCTGTACCAACTGGATCTGTAACTTCGGTGTTGTCATGTTCACGCCGATTTTCATGGGTAGATCTGCTTGGGGTGCATACTTGTTCTTTGCCTTGATGAACTACCTTTTCATTCCTATCATCTTCTTCTTCTACCCTGAGACTGCCGGTAGAACCTTGGAGGAAATCGACATTATCTTTGCCAAGGCCCACGTTGACGGTAGTCAGCCATGGAGAGTTGCTGCCAACTTGCCAAAGCTTTCGCTCAAGGAGATCGAGGAGCACGGTACGCAATTGGGACTCTACGACGGAGACTTTGAGAAGGAAGGCTTCGATGTCAAGGAAGATGTGGCTTCGACCGCTTCCTCCGATAAGCCAGAGGAGGGAATTTTGTCCTCTGGTCAACAATCCACTCCTGTTGGAGTTTAATCATATATACAGACATAATTTTTTAATTTATTCATTTTAGAGAATTCGCGGGGGTTGGATTTGTAGGAAATTTGGTCTACGATCAATGTTTAGCCTTTTTTAGGTTGAATTGTTTCTTCAAGGAGTTGAGACATTTCCTGGATTACCATAAAAAAGTGCTCAGATTCGGGTAAGCTTGGATGCGAGGATGAGCGTGCAAATTTTTTCCACGGTTATTTTGGGAAAATTTTCATGACCCATTGGTCCGGGCGGTCTTTGGGGTGCCAGCAGAGTTTGGTGTAGATATGTAGTGAAGTCGAGGTTTTGCGGGGAAAATTGACCTTTGGTCCGGACAATCTTTGAGCTAGTGCCGTGTTCAGCTCCGGGGTGGGGGGCGTGGGGGGCAGCGTGGGGGCGCCAGCGCACATAACGCCGGTGAAAATTAGCGAGTGGGGCACTCAGACGAACGCCGAAGAAGAATTCCTCGTGGGGAATTTGAAAGGCTGCCAGAAAGCACAAGGAAATCAAAAAGCAAGCGCTTAGATACAGGCGGAGAGAAGCTGAGATTGTATTTAATTGAGGAGGCCATGTGCGCTTTCCCCAGTAGGTCCGCGAATTGGAGTTTTCATAATCAAGATTTGCCCACAATAATCATGACATTTACTCCTACTCAAGGATAGATAATAACAACAGAAGCAAAAAGAATAAAGAAAACCAAAAGAAACATGTGGATACCAAGACCCCTCGTTTCTGCACTGCCAAAGTGTAATTTCCCAGCCATGGTTAGTGTGAACTTTAATAAGGCTATAATCATGGATCTGGGAATGTATTTTTTATAAGGTTTGATCCAAAAACAGAGATGATCAAGGAAATAAAAACAAAATAAGTTCTTTCCCCAACTTGGTTCACAAAACCAAAAATATTTCATATCCTATGAATTTTTTTGTTTGCCAAATCCTTCGGAGCACAAAATTTATTACCGCGCTGGAATGTGCACTCGGCGCGTACAACCGGGAAACGCAGCTTCTTACTATTTGTTTTTTTTTTTTATATATTTTGTTTTGTGCAACATTGATTTTGTGTCTTTCTTTGTTTTTACACTTCTTCTTCTACACTACTCTATAAAGGTTTGTTTTTCTTTTGTGCGTGTATACAACCCCTTTGCTTCCCGCTGACTATTTAAATGGAATCCCCTGATTTTGCAGCCATTATAGGTACAATAACAATTTTACATGATCATGGATACTTAAACTGGAACTTCAAACAGAACAAGGTGGCGGAAAAAGTTGATGGGTTTGAAATATGGCCCTCTCAAGTACAAATGCCGATACAACCATAGCGCTAAATGATCCCAGCGGTTTCGTCGGTACCAGGTCCTCAGCTGAATGCGACCAGAAGAAAATCAAGTGTACAAGAAATCTGACTGTTTGCAAGAACTGGGGAGAAAATGGTGAATAATTTCTCCATTAAGCGAATTAGTAGGGCTGGAAAAGGGTAGAGCAGTGGCCCCACAGACGCTACACGTTCACCAAAAACCTCCGAGAAGAATCAGATAAAGAGTGGTGAATATTGGCGGCATGTTCTTTCACCTAAGGAAGTGGTAGATATAACCTCCGCATCGGAATCAAATTTGACGGCTATATTTCTGGCACCTTGTGTGATCATTGGCAGTGATCTTCTATATTCTCCCACTTTTCTAAACTTATTAGGGGTGGAGTCTACTCAGAAGTATGAATCTGATGAAAAGAAAACGCGAAAAAGCGAACGGTCCCCTTCACCTGATAATAGGGCCATAAAAATTCTGGATAAATTTTCGGCGTCAACTGCCCAATTTCCGCCAATCAATAGTCGACAAATTGGTTCTGGTGGTTCGTCTGGTTTTTGTAAATCGACCGAATTTCTCGCCAATATCACCAACACAGTTTCGCACCACATAGCTACTAATATTAGCACAGCATGAAGTGACAGCAAACCTACTTTTGGGCCCAAGCATTTCAAAATCTATTTTGGATCGGAAGCTAGCAACCGCAGCTTTCTTAGTCCCGTGCACACTAAGCAAACTTTGCAGATGAACAGATCAAGTTCCACAGACACATCCCCACCTTTGGCCGATCGCTCAAATATCGAGATTCTTTTAGCTCACACAAAAGATATCAGTTGGCTAGGTCTTTGCCGCAGTCAGGATGTTACCGTTGAAAACCCTACCTAATGATAACCTTTCCCCCGAAAACGCAGAAGAAATACCCAGTCTTGGTCCTTTAACACCAAAGCAGGGGCTTTTCTCATAGGACCCCATAACGTCGTTATACATCCCATCCAGCAACATTCATTAAGCGCCGTTATGGTGCTAAGTACAATACTCCGTACATATAATTTTTCAACACTGACCCTCAATAGAGAGGACATTCGGGCCCGTTGAACGGTACTCAAAAGTAGTCCATGATCTTCACCGACCCAGTCAAATTCTTCTTTCCAGTGTCTTTCACCATTGGTTCCTGACCGCGAGTTATGCCCTGTGGCACTGGAACGCGCAGTAAGAAAAGTTCTATCTAGACTTGTGTTATTTCGAAAAGGCAACCAGATCTGGCAATTTGTCTATTGCAAGAAGCCATTCCACTGAAACGACTGGTACGGACATCCCGACATGGTCAAGCGGTTCGTAGATTCGGAAAAGGACATCATTGTGCCAAGAATAGATCTCGGTGCAATTTCCCACTACGACCAAAATCCCCGGCAAGACCACTGCAAAACCCCTTCCCAAACGCAGCTTGAGATGATGGACGAAATCAAATGTGTGGCTGCCGAATTTGAGCTCCAAGCACGCGACATGTTTTATCCACCCGACTACGTGGCACAAACAAAAGACTTTCCAGAATCCAATGAAGTAACTATTGAGCTATGTGGGACCCTTGGCGTCCACTGGAGGTGCAGTGCTCCTTGCCAAGTCCATCATATACAATCATGGTGTGTTCGCAAATGAATTTTGTGGGCGCGTCTTGGCCAGACAAGAAGGGTTTGATGGCATTGGGACTGAAGAGCTATGCTATATGGCCAGAAACTTGGGGTTCAATATTTCGCCATGCACAAGTTTGTTGCACAGTACTATAGCAAATAGATGTTGGTTTTGCCAATTGAATTTGTGGGGGATTTCCGATGTGTACTTGTTATACTTTCTGGGAATGGAGCTTGGTAGGATTTAAGTCGGATGGGATATGGTTTATACAGAAAAGTTTTTGTGAGGTGATAGAATAGTGTCGTTGTCCCTATTTGGAAGGGGGTTTGTTCTGGGGTGGCTGGTGAGGAAATGAGAATGTTTGAACCGTGAGGTGATCGTGAGGTGAAATTGGGCTACGCTCTTGAAGAGAATTCTTCAAACAAACAAAGGAAAATTGTCTTGCTAAATTAGGTATCACAGGTAGAGCCGTATAAGCATACTGGATACCCACTAATATATTTGTAGTCATAAATATTACTGAAATGGTAAAGTGTTTTTCCAACAAGTCTGATGGTTTAGCACAGGCCTGGATCCCCTTACAGCTAGGGATGAAAAATCCCGTAATTGGATCGGAAACGAAAACGGATATGACGAATGCCATGAATGGTTAAATCGTAAATACAAAACTTACGGTCAAGAGGAAGTTTCCCCTTTGGGAAAACAGGCCTTTTTTAGTCATCAAGCACGGAAGGATTGATGGATAAGGTTGGAAGATCATATAGATCGTGGTAGGCAGTGTCCCATTCTCCTGTAATACTAGAAGTGTGTTCATATCATAGATATATATGACCAGAGACGGTTTGGTACGCGCACGGCCCCGTAAAACATTTCTTAAACCGTAGATTCCTAAAGTTTCCCAAGATTCTTCATCCCTCTAGGATGGTAATAAGTGGATTGAAATCACCCACGACAGGTTATGCCCAATTCCCCTCAAAAAATGCTTATGTATTGGGGACCTCCGTTCATAGACAGCTCATGACGTATGTGCCCTTTAAGGATTCAAGAACGCGTTTGGAAGGATCCATGTGTATCACCTCAGGCCAGGTTATTCTTCATCATGTGCTATTAGAATGGTTTGTCATTGTACATTTTTTCAGTGTTGCTCCAGTGGAGTATATTAAGTGTTTTTTGCCGTTCATTTTCTTATATAAACGTGTTCCAATGACTTCGGTAAACTTTTAGAAATCTTAGCAATCTTAGCAATCTTAGCAATTTCATTAATCTCACATATCCACAATAAACATACCGTTGACCTTTGGAGAAAATATCAAGCCCAGCCTTGGGGCACCCGAGTGGAACATCGGCTGGATCATCCCACAACACCTTTTCTTTACAGTGGGTGCTATTTTCGAAAGTTACATTAAAAATTAATAAGAATATCTTGTCTACCACAAAATTATAACAGTAAAAAAACAAATTTCAACATAGATTGACGTACATAGACAAATCCAGCTTAGGGGATCCTGGTGGCAAACCTCACGCGTGCGGGTCGCTTGGAACCAGCTTGGGGTAATACACGGCGTAGTAAGTTTTAATGGGGTGTAAAAAAAGCGGCACTAGTGTAGGAGTGTTTGAAAAAGGGACAAATGGGGTGGTCACAAATGGGGGCTCTTGGGAAGTATTTGTACCTGTGTTGGGGTCAAAGTAATAGTATTCGTTGTAATCCACGACCGAGGGAGTCAGTGGACGCAGCCAAGTGGAATTTTTTGAAATAGTGATTCTTGAAATATTGAACTGATGATATTTGTTTGTCTCGAGGTTGAACATCCGGGATATTTCATTCATATCCAAATAATCGCATTTGGAGTCTTTTGCAGAACAATGGAAACATTTTGGGAGGCGTAAATCGCATGGCCGATTCATTTCTTTGCATGGAATACATCTGCGATCTTGCGGGAACACATTTATGACGGAGTTGGTATTCATTTCGGTTAGATGTTAGATCTCGGTTGGTTCTGAGATTACGGCCAAGAACGTGAACGGAGTTCTTTTGCGGTCGAAAGTAATGACCAGGAAATCCCCCAAAAAAGCTCCTCCACTGCTGAGTCTGGGATCCGCTTTTAAACATTTTCGCGTTTGAGTTGGCGGGTAATCTTGTATCTTTTTAGTGAGAAGGCCACCTTCTTTCCCAACTTTGTACATAACTGAGAATAAGACTGATCATAAATACTCAGCAACGCTTGAGGGAATGTGGCTTTGGGTATACGACTCCACAACCAGGACAGGGTGTGTGGGTTGCATTTTGATCACTTTTCGATCAGACGGGTGGAGCTTATTGGAGGATACTTCTATGTTATCAGCGAAAGTCACAGAATTTGTGACCGCACATTAGAGTTCTGGCCGCATGTGCCATTGTCTCAGCCCCGCCAACTGACGTTCCGAATCTTCCCAAAACAGGTGGCTCGGAATATTTCTTTGTGTAGCTGTATACTTTCTGCTTCCTTTAATTGTATACTTTTTGCTTCCCAGCGATGATGCTGCAGCAGTTTCAGAACTTGAACACAATAACTATTTTGAACCAGCATATCGACGGCTTTTGAGGCCGTTAAATATGCCAGCACCGCAACTACCCCCTACTAAGGCGGCATGTCTTCTTGGAAATATCATCACACGGTCAATATCATCTTCGGCAATGGATATGCCTCAAATATTCAGGTACAGTCTTGAACGTGCACAAGGTCCCTGCAAAAGCTTGATACAATACACCGGAGAGAAGTAGGCTTTCGTTACTGTTTGGTGGGTAGTTCTGGGCTTGATCATGAAGTTTCAATTCAAGCGAATTGGCTTTCATTTATATAATGGAAATCCCGAAGCTATTATAGAAACGGAACTCGTCGCACTCAAACATCAAATCTCGTCCCTTTTTCTTACGTTCATCGGGCTACACTAGAAATCAATAGTGGGGATCAGAAAAACGGCAAACCTAAGGGGCCAATATGTAAAAGTTTGGGAAAACCACTCCTGGAGTTGGTGAAAGGGCATCCATGGTGTTGCATATTATGGTTCTTTCAGAGATCCAGCAAAAGACGGAACGAAAGGACGACAGCGTATTCATAATGTGAACACACGTTTTGAAAAGATAACCAAAAGCTTCGACAAATCATTATTTCACCCAAAGAAAAGCGTTGTATGCCATGACTTGCAGGATAATTCAATTACTCCTATATTGCATAACTTATATGCTTTCTTGGAATATAGTCACTTCATCAAGTTTGGAAACATCAGTCGGCTGCTCACCGGACCACTCCACTAGACTCAGACATGCTTCTTTTCGTCATTGTGAAGTTCAATACAACTATATGGGCATGAAGCTGTCTTTTTTGGCCAGCAAGACTTTGTTCCACATAATTCAAAAAGGAAAGTGCTAGTACTACTTGTGAGTATACTATAAAGACTTTCGAGATTCGACACCAAACGTCCCTGTTAAAAACATGGCAACGGGTGTGTACGTCAGTTAATGGATCCCCAAGTTATGCCCTTGTTGAATATTGCTCAACTCTTCTCCACAATGGACGTACCGCGTCCGTTGATGAAACCTAACTTATACTGCTGTGATGAATATTTCTTCACACTCTTACTCATAGACTTCTGCTGAAACGCAAACCATAGAAAGTCACCCCTGATACCGGCTGATATGATGCTCTAGAGAAAACACAGGTGAGCCTGAAAGACCAGTGCATAACGTCGTCGTTGGCCATCTCATGATTACAGTATTCTACAAGCTCTGATGGAATAAATGGAGAAAGAATCACTTAAAGGAATATTTACATTCGTCTCTCCAAATAGCTTGGCCATCCTTTGTTTTTTGATGCCTTTCATGCTCTATTCAGTCCAGTTGATATTTCATTCAAAACCTATAAATTCAAACAAAAAGCCACGATCCCGTGCCCCACTAGCCACGCTGGCCAAAAGCCTTTTTAATCGTGGCCAACCGGCCCCGCAACGAGCCAAGACTCTTATAGAAATCCTCCACGGACTTGTATGGCACATCACGATCGAGAAAACAACGGATAAACGCTGCCAGCTCATGGGACTCCAACTTGCGGAAGATCCTCTCCCACATATCCAACACGTACTGTGCGCCGTGGATTGTCTTAAGCTGACGCGCCTGTTTTTCCGGCGAAACACTGATGTACTCCACTTTCTTGAGCGAGTTCAATACCTTCTTCAATGCCCTCGACACGATTTTGACGTCGTCAAGCTTCGATTCCGTAGTCTCCTCGCTGATGTGGAAATGGATTGGACGGCGGAACCGGCTGCTGAAGTACTCGTCGGAGTACGTCTCGAAGAAGCACGCATCCTTGGGACTGAAGTAAGCATCGAATATATCCTGTTCTTCCGCGGACACTTCCAAGCCTTCCTGAGTACACGAGAAAAGGCCGCGTCTGGCTAAAGCTGCTGGGCCGGGGTGTTGTGTTGAGCAACGGTTTGGTCATTGTCTGCGATAGGTGCGGCAGTGGCGACCAAGCAGAAAGTTGACACCACAAAGAGAATTGCACTTTGAGGAAGCATGATGAGGATGATGGAGAATGAGCTGCGGTTGAAGACGAATTCAAGAGATGGCATGAGTATTTATAGGCCTTCAAGGCAACGGATGTATGGCTGCTGACTAACCCTTTTGGCCATTGTTTTCCCGAACAATGGGCGTTGTCATATTGGAAAGCGGAAGGTGGAAACAAAGGCGATGGGGTGTTTCTATTAATTAATACTCGTTGAAGTTTTGAAATGACCCAAACGGGGTGTGTTTTGGGTGGAGAAGCGAAGTATTATCTCGACATAGCGACTATCTGTTTTGATAATATCAGCTACGTGGGGAAGAAAACGAGTGTGTGTGGGTGTGTGTTTTTTTTTGTTTGGCTCAACCCCAACCAACGAAGAAGCAGAAAAAAAGAAGAAATGACGACTATGTTGGCTTTGCATTGTTGTGGTGCAGACCCTTCATGCACCGCATGGCTAAGGATAGCCAATTACCTGTGAGCAATTATCATCATGTGGTATTGTCCGAAAACAATGGGCGGTGAGAAGCCCGATTCAGGTCAGGGCAAGCCTGAATGTAATGCAGTTTTTGTTTCTGGAAATTTCATCAGGAGAAAGTTGACTGCTTCATCTTGTCACAGGGATACTTAAAAAGTCTGTCACAGGGATACTTAAGAAGTCTGTCACCAGGTCTGGCTGAGAAGATCACACCCAACCACGAGTAAAATTGCGTTTTTCGGGGCCATCTTTAAGACTATTTACCGATACATCCCCGCCAGCCATCCCTTAGATTCTGACTAAGGTTTTCTGCGGTGTCATTGAAAACAATGTGTTTATTGCTTCATACAATGTGATCTCGTCTGGTAGAGGATTGGAGATGAAATCCGCTGTAATGGGACAGCCCGGCCAATTCCGGTGCAGGGAGCGTGGATGGTAAAACCTCTTGGGGTGAAGCTAGTGAAGGCTCCAATCAGAATTGCAACTTTTATAAACAACAAACGAAGAGAAACCAATCATGTGTGTGACTGGTAAGCGCAGTGAGTATGGCCGGGTAGGTGGAGCCACCGGATGGGGACACGTATATTCCACTGTGGCTGGAATCTGTTTTTAGAGATGTTTTTAAACAAACAATTGGATTCGGTATTAAACGACCTAAAAACTAGATTAACCTAGAGAAACCCTGAAAGCATATCTGGATAGAATACTGAATAATGAAGCTATCCGGCTCTCCCGAGCCCTCCTTCTTCTAGCCGCTCTGACCACATCATCCCGCTCGCACGTTAGTATGTTCCAACATCTTCTTCATTTGCCTTGCAGAAGAGGTTGAAGGTGGCCTCTCGGGGTCTGGAGCAATATACTCGGCAGATAGTTTGGACGTACGCATTAAGGTGGCGTAAAGCTTCGAGGACCCCCGCTTTTTCCACGCCATCTTTTCCAATTTATGAAGAGTTTTCCAAAACTGCTCCCACCGGCGCGTGCCACCAGCCTCCGGGCACAACTCCAAAAAGTGCCCAGGCATCTCAGGTGGAAGTTCCTGTTGTTTCTCAACGAATTGAAATTGCTTGGAAGACATTGTTTTTTCTCTTCTTCAGTTGAAGAAAGTTCATTTTGTTATAGAGCATTATCACCCCTGGCGGGAGCCTCATACGAAAGTTGAATCCAAGTTTTTTTAAGGAAACAATTATCTAGCACAAGAGCAGATGTCTCATAGATGCGTGATCTCGGAACCACCTCCTTCCAAGCCAAGGTAGCAAGTCTCTGCCAGCGTAAAGGTAAAAAAAAGGTCCATTTAAGAGTTTTAAAGAGCCTTTTTTAAATAAATCTTGTCCGTTCCAATAAAAATCCGCCATTTTTTTAAAGAAACAATTGTGAAGTCCTTTCGACGGAGCATTTATTAAGAATAGGCGATGACCGAGGCGTCTGCCCTTCATAATATAAAGGGAAAGCTGCTACATGTAATAAACACGCATCCAGAATAATGTTTCTTTTAAAAAAACAAATGATGAGCGAGTATTTTTAATCCAAAATACTGGTATACCAAATTTTTTTTCCCTGTCATCATTTAAAGGGGAAAAAACCAAAAAAACTGCAAATATAGATAAAAATTGACATCTTTAAATAAAATCCATTGACGCATCCAGAACATTGTTTCTTCACGATCGTAACGCAGCGTATAATCATAACGATGTAATGGTGCCAACATTGAATTTAAAGCCGCGGAAGAATTGGTCAACAAGTAGATATTTAGTTGTATTTGTTGCAGATTCACTCTTCAAAAAAACACATATCAGGATGGGAACATCGAATACCAAAATCCAGAAAAAGTTTTCAGTATCCCATTTTTTGAATATTTATGAAGAGTTTTCCAAAACTATCCCAGTATCCCATTTTTTTGAAAAAGCCCCTCAAACTTTTTCTGACACAACAAGGTTGTATAGTGTAGTGGTTATCACTTTCGGTTTTGATCCGAACAACCCCGGTTCGAATCCGGGTACGACCTTACTTTTTTTTATCATTTTTGACATTTATCCTATCGCTGCTCCCCGATCACGTCCGTCCTAAAATATAAAGAGTCGATTTATTCTCTAACCCCGATAAAACCACTGGTGCGAATGATCTTTTTGTTACTTAAATAAATTGCTATACTAAAACCCCCTTTCCGTCCTCGAGTTCCGCTTCACCCACACAACTTGATCTATATGCATCGGTATAATGTCCCCTGGTGTACGGACTCCGGCCCTAAACATCCCTTTGTTGTCCAATAATGAAGTGAAAATACTCCTAAAGAAGCCACCAACTTCTTCAGCAGTACTAAACTTTTTTTTAAAAAAAAACGTCTTCACAAGCACCCAACCAAGTATCCATACATTCATTGGGTTACCCGTCATGAATCGCAATAGTTCCCCCAAATACTATTCATTCCTTATTTCTAAGGCGGATATCTCAGGGGGTAAAAATAGGCACTTCAAGTGCACACGCCCTGCAACCGAAATATTTCCTTCTTTTTTCCCTTCTAATCAACCACAATGACGTCCTCCTTCACGGGTCTCCTGCGGTCTTTTGGCGTGGGAGACGATGCCACAAACAGCAGCTGCGATGTATCTCTTTCACTGGTGGTTCTGTCTGAGCCCAGACCAAGACGAAACTTCAGAAGATCGGAATCGGACGTGTTGGCCGAATTGTACACCAAGTCCGGCTTCTTGGGCTTGGACGAGTTTGCACCGGTCGCCAGTTCCTTCTTCTCTAGGAACGAATTGAGTTTCTTTTTATTGGGGGATGTGGATCTCTTGAGTGTTGATCTGGTGACGGAAGTGGACTCCTTGGTGGTTTTCGGAGGTGGGGTAGAAGGGGGATGCACTTGAGGCGCTGATTGGAGAGTCACCAGGTTTGCACGAGATTTCTCGGGAGATTTCTCGGGAGATTTCTCTGTTGCATTGTGAACTGCGGTCTTCAACTTAGACTCCAATCTGAGTTTGGAGGTTTGGCCAGCATTCAGTTTCAACGACCCGTTGCGCAGGTTTTCTGCTTTGCCCGAGTTGTTTCTCAGGGGTTTCTGGGAGTTTCTTCTTCTCAACTCGCCGAATATCACCTCCTTGTACAAAAAGAGATCGGTGATAAAGTTCTTCTGGAGAGTTTCCGTGGCCATGTTGAATGCATGGACGCTCTTGCCTTCGATTTCGGCAGACCCACTCTTGGGCCTTAAAACCAACGCTCCAAATTCCCGACAGAGCTTTTCTTGTAAGGAAACACTCAAGGCCTCGTCCTTCGAGCTGATGATTTGCACAAGACGGGTCAAATGGGTCAAGAGCGCATCAAGAGTGGCCAAATTACACACGGGCAACTCGGTCAAGGTGTTTTGCAATCCAGTGACGCGCGACTTGTCTGCGGTGGGCTCGTCACTTCCCACAGCGTAGCTCAGATAGAGGGTTTTTATCAAGTCGAAAAAGGTGTGCGATACTATGGAGTCCGGCAATTCCATGAAGTAAAGTTTCACCACATTGGTGACGGTCATGGGCTGGGCAGACTTCAAAATCAGCAAGATGTGTTGGGGCTCGCGCTGCTCATTCAACTGCAGTCTGAGCTGGTGGACCTTGGAAAGATGCACCGGTTTGGTCCAGAGATCGACCCGTTCTTGGTCATTGTCCAACTCCGGATATAGCGAGTCAAGGTACGAGAGCACCACCTGGATCAATAGCGGCACCGCCTTCTTGTCCAATCTGGCCTTGACGTTGAGGTCCACGCCGAAGTTCTGCTTGATGTTGGAGTTGTAGTAATTGTCGTATAAGGTAACGCGGGGCGAGAACTTACCCGTGGCATAGTTTTCAATCAAGAACTTGAGGTCGGTGGCGGGGTGCATGGTCTCCTCCACAATGAGGAGCTTGTCGCACGAGTGCTTCATGGAGTTGATTTTGTTGGAAAAGGCGGAAATGAAATCGAAGGTGGCCTTTTTGACCGCCTTCAACCGGTCCAGCTCGCACTTTTGCATGAAGGCCAAATGGTCCATGACGGTTTCTTCAAACTCGCACCGGACCGCGTCCAAGGCTTTGGTGGATTCGTAATACTGGGCGTCCAAGTCACTGACTTCCTTGACGAGCTTGGCATACTGCGATTTATCGTTATAGTCCACTGCAGCCACGCCCATGGCCTGTTTCATGTCCTCGATATAGTTGGAGAAGTGGTTGGCCCGGAGGCCCAGCGCCGCAAGCGGGTCGTACGCGGAGGGCTTGGCCAGCTTGGACATATCCAAGTCCGAGAGCTTGGTGAGGTCGAAAACAACCGGTTTCCACTGGTACAAGAACAGCGAGGAGTTGATGAAGTTTTTGGACGCACTCATGGAGCCAATCAAGCGGATGAAGCCATGCGTGACCAAATCCTGGCCAAAAGCCTCGGCCTTGGCCACACTGCCGCGCAATTCGGGCATGTTGTCAAGAAGCCATTGGGCAATGTCGCTGCCCGAAGAAACATTATGGTAGGTGCCAAGAATGGGCACTTTATGCGACGACATTTCGATGCTGCGGATGATGTCCGCGAGGAGTTTTTTGGTGCTGCCGAGTCCGTAGACGGCGCCGCCAAACGTGTATATATTTTCGTCGTCGTCGTCGTCGTCGTCCGACGCATCCAGCCCGTCCTCGTGGTCGCCCAGAGCCTCGGCTATGGCCTGGTTCAATTCGTCCTCGGTATAATGGGTCTTGAAGTCCTCCACCACGCGGCACTTGTTGAAATACTTCTTCTGCAACCGCTCCAACTCGGTCTTGCTGGCGCTGTACTTCTTGTATTTATCCGTCACCACCTGTTCCAGGTAGCCGATCCTCAGTTCGTGTTCCTTGCACCATTTGGTGAAGGGCTGCAACACCAACTCCCGGATACTGGCGGCTATTTGCGTGCACCTGGCCCTGCCGGGCAAAGTTGGCGGTGACCTCGCTGAAGGCGTTTTTCACCGTCGACACGTAATCGTCATCGGTGTGGCGCTTGCTTAAAAGCTTCACGGAACGCGGCCCACTTTCTAGGTCGGTGCCGTACCGGAGCTCCAGCTCCATGCGTTTGGTGAAGAGGGCGATGAAGTCGTCGTTTTCCTTGACGCCCTCGTAGAGCTGGTCAAAGAGCACCTCATGGCCCGAGTGGTAATCTTCGGTCCAGAAGGAGTCGGCAAAAGACATGGCTATCGAACGAAGCGTTGTTTTGGTGGTGTTTTTTTTGGCGAAAAAGCAATGTTGAGAAGGGGTTTTTTGGGGAGAAGGTGGTTCCAGCGTGGCTTTTGTGTTTCTGTAGTTGTAAAGTGTTAAGACTCAGCGGCGGAGGTGGAAGCAAGGGTGGTTTTGTCCGTGGCTGGGTGGGTGTTTTCTCCAGCAACCAGTATGGTAGTGTAGCTGGGATTGCCTGGGGCCAGTGCGCACGTGACCGGCGTTCCCAAGTTGGCTGGCGCGTATTAGGTAGGTGTCCTTTCTGCGCGGGGCGGATGCAGTACGCGTCGCGCACAGCGGGAGGTGTGTTTGGGAATTTCCTAGTGTTTTTGTAGTGTTTTTGTAGTGTGATAGCGTGGGTATGGAATAGCTGTGAAGGTGTGTTTGTGAGCTATTTTCTGAACTCTAAACCCCCAATTTCTTATAAAAATCAGGCCTTTTGTGCACCCAAACACCTGACCAAGCGGCGTGCTGCGCCCTGACGTATTTAGCAATCATACGAGACTTTGCGTGCTGTGTGCAGGCCCACGTCACTCCTACTCCTGCTTACGTTTATTGCCCTGGGGAAGTTGTAGTGTTGTAGAGACTCTGCATGTTGGACTCCAACAGAATATGTTTCATACTCAAGCTTCATACCCAAGACACCTTTTCGGCGGATTCCGGCGTCTGGCTGGCTGATAGGCGGACTACGTGCACACAAGGGGGTGCCTGGCACAGAAGGTTCAAGTCAACACGCGCGCAGCGATCTGCTCCGTAAATAGGAAAAGTGTCTCTAGCGGGGCCATGGCGCTGGATCTGCATCTGGATCGGGATCTGGCACTTTTGGTAAACAAGTGCGCGATCTTAATTGGTCAAATGTTATTATCAGAGGTAGTTCATGATAAAGCTTAATTTACTTATGTCATCTTGAGTGTCATCTTTTGCTATTATAGTTGTCTTCACAGACTTTTATAATAGTTTATTATATTTTCTAGCAAATGGGACTTTTTAATAATCACTCATTATCATCAAACCCTCCTCTAGTATCAGCGTCTAAAATATATTTGGTTAGCACTAAGTGATGTTCCAACGCCTGAAAACTTAATACCCTTCACATCATCAGGTTACGCCACCCCAAACACAATCAACGTTTCGAGATTCTCTTTAGCTTTTTTATGCGTTACTCAGAAACACCACCTAAAATCACCACACCCGTCTCAGTGTGTAGGGTACTTTTTAAGATTCAAAAGGAAGTGGAATGTTTTCGTGGCACAAGCGGTTGCACTTAATGGGAGGGGGTGCCCACCATAATCTCCAGACGCGTCTTTTTGGATTTTTCCGTTTAGCTGTTACCGTTAGCCTCAATTGTTTCCTCCTAGCCCTTCCCATTGTTTGAAGCACGATCAGTTTCATGGATGGCTGGCTCATGACTTTTATTATACAGCCACTGTGCAAACCGGTTTGTAGTCTTGACGGTTAAATGGGTGACTTTCCTGGAAAGCACCGTCCAGCTCCCAGTATCTATAGACTCTTCTAGGTTTACTTTATGACTACTTAGTCTTCCCGGGCGTTGTTTTTTGCGTGAAAGAGGCTAGATTAACTGGAATACACTCATTGCATGAAAGACACATACACGCCCATTATATGAACACAATCACTAGGGGCGGTTTCTTTAAGGTGTCCCTTGCAGAAGTAATCCTTGATATTGAATATCCATCACAGATCAATCTTGTACTAACACTTGCCATGTTGAAGACCGCATTGCGAGTGACAGACTACAGTGAGTATCATAAAGGAAGACTTCCCTGGAAAGTACCATGAAGCGGCCAGGCACTACAAAAGAGTCTTTGCCGGTGCTGAATTAGTGGCGTTAAATTGCAAGATAGAGCTGGAAAAGGTAGAGATCTAGTTCCCCAGAGACCCTGGAAACATGGGAAGAGCCACGGGGCCTGGATTTACATCCTTGCAATATACATCTCTAAACGCAAAGCCAAGGATCAAAAAAAAACGCACTTCCCGATACGAAATATCAGAAATGGAAACGCGATCTCTGGCTCGATGAAATTGTCAAAACATCTCCCGCACAATACAACCAGCCACCAAACGTTACCAGTCCGTCACTTTGTGAGTCAAGAAAAACTCTCCTTCACAACTTTGCAAGAACTAGTAACCAGCTAAATACTTAGCTGTCGATCGAATAGGCCGCGCTCGTGACAGCCCTTTTTGATGAGTTCACATCACTTCGTCGATGGGCCCTTGGATATCACAACGCCTGTTTCATATATTACATCCCCCGGGATGCAATCAAGCATGTGACAACACCAACAAAAAAATGGCTTCATATCTTCCAAACAATGCGGGCGTTGATATTAGTGAATCCCACCGCCACAAAAGCATTGATCATCCAATCCAGAAACCAATTCCTCCAGTGCCGTTTCCTGTTCGTGCCTACCGATAATAAAGCGACTCTTGGCCACCGAGCCTGCACTGAAAAATTGGCCTTTCACCCCCAAAATCAACTCGAATGGACTCCCATCTTCGCTCTTCAACTTCAAGGTACCATCGACCTTTATAGCCAATTGGACGATCTCGTCCACAGAAACAGATTTATCCTTCAGGGCGGCAGCCACGGGCACAGGAAGATAACAACGAGACACACATTCCGCCAAGTGCTCAGGTTCCATCACCATGAGTTTGCGGTGCAATTCCGAGGTAAAAGCTGAAATAGACTGCTCAAAGTGGGCAATTTGAGTCTGGGCGTGAGTCTGGGCGCCTTTTGGCCGCCTGTTTGATGAGCCGGGGCCATTTGTGCAAATTTTCAAAAAAGCCCGAATGAATATTTCGATTTAGTTATTTCCTCAACATTTGAAGCTCGCATACAAGACCTAACATATGGGTAATTAGCCCTGTGCTAGGCAACGAACTTTGAAGAGTGGGTCATGTGATTCGTGAATATTTCAAGAAGGCGATCAATATGCCCTATATCCTCGTCCTCCCCTATATTTTTTCTTTCCCTTAAGTATTTCTTCTCCTGTTTCTTTTGATCTCAGTATTATTGGCCTTAAACACACACACGGTGTACGTGGCTGCACAATCCAGATGCTGTGGAGAAGAAAACAGCCAGTTATAATGAATGGCTATCACTGTGTTGTTGCCTACCGCTGTGTTGTTGCCTACCCTGTGTTGGTGGTGGTTCACGATAGTAGGCACAATTACCTCGGTAATCGCAGTAGTTATTGCTTCCCTGTGTTCTAGGGCAGTAATTGCACTGCACACAATCAGCTCAAGAAATTCTTTTGTAGTATTAAGCGAAGTATTTGCAGCAGGAGTATTTGTGATTGGTTCGTTTCGGTGGTAATGTTGATTATTGTACCAACTTAAAGTTTGTTTCGCACCCATTGGAGTGGTTGCACGGGCTGGTCACGTGACGTGTCCAACCTGTTGGTTTCTACGGTCAAAGGTCGGCTTGAGGATTAGAATACAAAGGGGAAACTGGTATAGGCACGTCGTGGAGCGGAATTTTCGTTTCGTTTTTCATGGGAAAATTTCTTATTCTTTTGTCCTTTTCAAAACAATCACATGGGTGGTTATTGTCAGAATGGAACAGACTCCCCTACCAATAACTAAACGCTATATAACATATAAGAATATATAGAAGTATACGAATTTGTCCGATATCGAAGCTACTTGGATAGCCTAATAACCAACGAAGAGTACATTCTTCAGAAGCTTTGAAGTCAATTTATTAAGCACAGGCTCTGGTGAAGTATATACGTGAGTAGTATTATTCAGGTATTGTTCGACAAGTTGGTGGAAACGTAGCGTCGGATTGTAGTTACTCCCTCAGTCCTAGTTGGTACACAACTCTTGTGAATACCGATGATTTTCTCGATGGTGGAGGTTTTTGTGGAGTAAAAAAGTTCCCATCACCCAATGTAGCCAAGGGCTTTTTGCAACCATGTACGAAGAGTGTTTTCGTTCAACCTTGTGTGGTACGCTGTTGAATTGCTCATCAATGAACACCTATTACGGTCTATGGAGCCCACACAATGTGTAAGCAGAACCTTTCCACTTGAAAGAAGAAAGAAAATACTCACGTTCAGGAATCTGGACGAATTGCTCATCTCGAATCGTTAAAAAATACATCATATAAGTAGGAATACTTTTAGGGCACTGGATTGAGAAGTGGACAAGTTTCCTGACTCTTGGTTTTCTTAAAAGGGTTTAATAAATCACCATGGAGAGTTTTTACAAGCCGCTTAATATAGAAATATTGTATTAGATCATAAATGTTTATTTGCTTCATCATCACACACCTGACCCCTGGCCTTTTTTTTCACTACTGAGTGTACCTCCTACTCAAATACCCAGCCAGATTGGGGAGACTAAGATGGAAGACTGACTTTTAGTGAGCAAGAAAGCGGCAAGTTGCCGTATTATCAGAGTATGCTGACTGGAAATATTCGAACCTGGATTTCTACATGCACATGTATTGATGAAAACAAGATACATACGCTATTCGCTAGAATACAATCCTTTTCGACGTATTTTTCGAATAATCCATCCTACTGAGGAATTTGAAAAGTCTCCCAAAGTTAAGGTCCTCAAATTTCATGTTTATCCAACCGAGCAAATGAATATCTTCATAAACGAGGCCCCGCACCCCCGTTAAAATGCAACGACCAGGGGCCAAGTATTTGTGCACAGTGTTGTAACGAACATGCCTTTAGCCACACAAATTGTGGATCGGAGAAAATAGTAATCGTGCTTGCCGGTGTAATGTTGCATTGGAAGACCTATTTCTTTACAATAGTCGTAATTAAGCTCCGGTTTAATATTGTGCAGCAGAAGACGTACTTGTCTTCTTTTTTCTACATTCGCACGGACAATCTGTTACGATATAGTTAGATACCAGTAGGGCGCTAGCCCTACCGTCGTAGTGAGTACACGTGACGGGGAACCGGACAGTGTGGGGTGGTACCCACACGACCGGGTCCGCGCCAGGGGGTCTTTCTACGAACGGACGTAGTCCGGGAGTAGAGGAAACCCAAGTTTAATTAGGTCTAACAACGGAACACCTAACCCCCTTAGAACAGGCCACATACGAGAACCTTTTCTAACATTTGGTAGCGCAGCTAAGTTACGATTATGACGGAAAATCAAACGACCCCAGAAACGGTTGACGTCGTTCAGACCAAAGATACACCCCTGAACGCCAGGAACGATGGTCATCAGCAAAACTCGACTATATGTTGAAATTCTCCGACGACACTCCTGACAAAGTCGCCGGTCGGGAATGGTTCAAAATATTCGACTGCAATTTGATTCAATCCAGGAGAAGGATGACGAACAAAAGGTGAATGCATGCCTTAGAAATTTGACGGCTATATGCTAGAGAGAGCAACAAAACCAAGGGAAATTCCTGCTGTTCGAAGAGTTCACAACATGGTTCAACAAAACAAAATGAGAATTAAGGATAAGCAGACAGATATCCCAACACGGAATTGGTGAAGACCATCCAGGATGGTAAATTCAGACCTTATGGGCGCAAGTTCTTGGAGATCTTGGCGAAAAACGAGGGTTGCTTATTTCCATGTAGCGAACAACAGATTCGCGAGGCATTTTTCAAGAACATGCGCAACCAGAAACTCAAGTCTATGCTAAGGGAAACTCAGATTCGGTCGACGACCTCATCGACAAAGCAAATGACTTGATTGACGGTGGGAATCATTTATGAGTTTGCGAACACCACGAAACCGAACACTCAGACATTACCCACGACGCCTACAATGCCTAAGGGCATTCACGCAGGTGGTAAACGCACTTGGGGGAGTGGGGAAAAAGGGCCTACAGGCCCTAATAACAAAACCCATTGGTGGGGAAAAGTTCACCACACAACAACTCGCCAGATTGCTTTTTAAATCCCTGTTGCCACTGAGGATGGAGATGAGGTAAAAGACTAGATCGGTGTCATCGTCAGGGGGGCAATCCGACGCCGGTGTAAGAGACGAGAGACTTGTGTCAGTTAGACTCACCATGAACAAGATCACGACGCACGAACCAGAGCCGGAGGCTCACAAAAAAACACAAAACCACAAAAACACAAGAAAACAAGAGCAATGCGCCTCACAGAAAAAAAAAAAAAAAAAACATTCGAGAGTTGACGAAGACAAAAGGCGAGACAGACGCAGGTGCTGAGACCCAAGACGCAGACGGCGCAATCGATGCAGATGGCTCGACCGATCAAGACGCAGAACGGCGCAACCGACGCGAAGGGCGCGGTGGGATTCAGACGCAGAGGTGGAACCGACGTCCGAGGCAGCACTACAGCTTGAGCTCATACTTCCTAATAATCACCAAGCCTAGCGTTACTCGGATTCAGGGGCCACAGCGGATTTCATCGACAGTGAGCTTGTGGACCGACTTAAACTCCAGAAAGAGACCCGTACGACATCGTACACAAGCCACTCTCGCATCCACGGATGTAAGAGTGGATATCATTCACAGTGTACTGTTGACGATACAGTGCAATGGGTTACAGTTTCGTAGGGGGTTTTACGTATACCCAGGACTAGTGGAGGACATCGTTCTTGGACGGCCGTTCCTCAAACAGTACGCACGAGAACTTGATTTTGCACGCGAGGAGTTTAACGGACGCCCATTACAACAGTGTCAAAAAAGGCGAACCTCCTGGGATTTACAAACCTCCACAGTTGCGTTGATATCAAAAAGAGGGCAGGACGTGAATGCAAGAAGAAAACGAACGAGGTATTCACACCTCGTACGCAGCATCACCTACCTGAAGCTCGATTAAAGCAGGAGTGGTTCCAAAGTCGCTTTTGATCTTACGGAATTCAGCGATGTTGTTAGAGATGAGTTACCCCAGGGTTACCTCCCAACCCGGCAGATCAACACTCTATTGAAGTGATCCCAGGATCAAAACCGACGTCACGCCTCCACACAGACTCACCTATGAAGAAAAGAAGGAACAACATTGCAAATCGAACAACTTTTGAGTGAAGGCAAGATCGAACCGTGTGGATCGCCGTATGGAGCTCCAGTACTTTTTGTCCGCAAGAAAGACGGCAGTCGCAGGCTTTGTGTGGACTACCGGGGTCCTCAATGTTAACACCATACGCGAGCGTTTTCCTTTACCATTGATCGACGACATTTTCGATGGATTTCGCCGGTGCTAAGGGTATTCTCATCCTGACCTCCATTCTGGGTACCACCAGTACGCATGAACGCTAAGGACGTACAAAAAACTGCATTCGTTACGCCTTACGGTCAATACGCCCTGGCGTGTTATGCCTTTTGGCCCAATGAACGCACCAGCCAATGTTCCAACACCTCATGAATCATATCTTTTCACACACTTAATCGATCGGTAGTCATTTACCTCGACGACATTCTCGTTTTCAAAAAACGGTGGAAGAACACGCATCCATTTACGACAAGTGCTCGAGATATTACGTACAATAAGTTGGTGGCGAAGGCAAAGAAATGTTATTTTTTTTCAAAAGGAACTTCAATTTTGGGACACGTACCAGTGCAGACGGGATTCGACCAAACCAGACAAGGTCAAGGCGGTTCGCGAATGGTCGAATGTGGTTACGGCGGCAGGCACAGAGGTTTCTTGGGGTTGACTGGCTTTTACCGACGATTTATAAAGGACTACGCGAGTTACACTAGCTGTATCCACGACTTCACTGCTGGTAAGGTGCCTTGGTCATCTACCCACGACTCTATGGTGACTGCTTTGAAAGCGAAGCTTATTTCCGCACCTATTCTCATCCTTCCGAATCCCATCCACACGTACGTGGTCTGCACCACCGATGCAATTACTACATGGCGCAGTACTTCATCAGATCGACGACAATAAAAACTACTTGGTGTGGTCGCCTATGAATCTAAGAAGTTCGACAGGGCCGAACTCAACTACCCGGTTCGTGAGAAAGAGTTCTACGCCTGTGATTCACGCGCTTCAGAAGTGGCGACATTTCTTTTTGGATATGGAATTCATTCTTTACACCACACAATCACTCAAAGCGTTGAAGAAGCAGGCAGTACCTACGGGCCGACTTTAGCCGGTGGATGGATTTTTTTTTGAGGAATATGCCATGGATCTTCGACACATCAGGGATCGCAAAATGTGGTGGCTGATTGGTTTAGTCGCAAGGACACGGATTTTGTAATGTCGCTGTGTTACGGGCTACAAACCAACCTGTTCGAGACGCAGTCACGATTAGTCTTAACTACATTCGGACGGAGTTTACTACGAACGCGGCATCTGTGACGCAGTTACAGAAGGAGTACGCGACAGACCCGGTATTTGCGATGCCATATAACA
This sequence comes from Metschnikowia sp. JCM 33374, assembly GCA_005406065.1. Taxonomy (NCBI): domain Eukaryota; kingdom Fungi; phylum Ascomycota; class Pichiomycetes; order Serinales; family Metschnikowiaceae; genus Metschnikowia; species Metschnikowia sp. JCM 33374. The sequence goes on from BIMT01000132.1 coordinate 75,242, forward strand.
CGTTAGTGCACAACAAAACCATGCCCTCCCAAGATGAAGCATATTCTCCGGAAATATCGTATGGAAAGGACTACTTTATTACTCGATTACTACCAGAGACCACCACCACGGTTATGCATACCCTCAGGGATCCATTCGCGCATTGGTACTTCAGCAAGCACACGATTCACACGCAGCGAGTCATCGAGGCAACTACAAGACGTACGAACTCGTCGCGCGTCAGTACTATTGGAGAAGCAATTCCAGTCTTGCTGTGCATATGTGCAACAGTGTGCAAACATCAAAAAAAACGAAAGTGGATCGCCAAGCGCCCGCCGGATTGTTTGTTCCTTTAGAAGTACCGGCAGAACCGTGGCAGGATATTACGATGGACTTCGTGAGTGGTTTTCCAATGAGAAGAGGGGTGATCGTATTCTCGTCGTCGTGGATCGGTTAACGAAACAAGCTCACTTCATCCCCATGTCCCAAAGCGAAATTTGATGCAGGTATGTGTGCAAGATTACTCCTGAACACCGTGTTTCGATACCATGGATTTCGGAGACCATTGTTAGCGATCAAGACACGCGCTTTTTCAAGGCTGAGATGTTTCGAGCCTACACCAAACAATGGGAACATCAAATTTTGTTTTCGACAGTGGAACATCCAGAAACCGATGGCCAATCCGAACGATCTATCGGCACGGTTCGTGAACTTTACGGTCGGTCGTCCACCAATCAGGCAACGCAGGTGAAAACTGGGTGGACGCACTTCCGATGATCGAGTTCGCCTACAACAATAGTGTTCATACAGCCACAGGAGTGACACCGTTCTTTGCCTAACACGTCGAGAGACATCCACGACCAACGGGCCTACCCGTTGAGCCTTTCCGTTACTCAAAACGCCTTCCATGGAAGGAGACAGCAGAATGCTTTACCGAGCTCCAGCACGCCGTACTCGTGAGTACGGAACCACATGGCTGAATATCAGCTCACCATGCAACGCAACGCTAACGCTCACCGCCGAGACGTCGTTTTCAGGGTGGGAGACGCAGTGCTCGTCAGACGTGACAAGCTTTTTTTCATGCCGAAAACGCTAAGAAGTTCTTCCACATTTACATGGGTCCATTCCGAGTGGTTCAAGTTCTACACGAGAAGCGAACAGAGTACACATCACGGCTATGGGGATAAAGGCAGCTGGAAGTGACAGGTCCTTCAACATCACTAGTTTGAAGCCGTACAACGAGAGGAGTAACGAATTTGAGAGACCACCTCCCACTAGTGTAGAGGGAGGTGTGTAACAACCTAGAGAAGATTGAGATGCAGTGAAAGCGTCCACAGAGCAGGTGACCCTGGCGTGGAAGGGTTCCACGTTCCCAGTGACGCTTACGTATGCACAGTATACCAGGATTACGTACGGGTTCAGACGTGCTTGAGAACACGTACAGGCAGATTGAAACCCGGACGCACCTGAGTTCTCATCGTCCCTGCAGACTGGTGACAGGGACCGACGAAGAAGATGCGTCAGGTTTCCCAAGCACAGCTAGGGTTTGAGGACAAACACCCTTTTAGGAGGGGGTGAGTGTTACGATATAGTTAGATACCAGTAGGGCGCTAGCCCTACCGTCGTAGTGAGTACACGTGACGGGGAACCGGACAGTGTGGGGTGGTACCCACACGACCGGGTCCGCGCCAGGGGGTCTTTCTACGAACGGACGTAGTCCGGGAGTAGATGGAAACCCCAAGCTTAATTAGGTCTAACAACGGAATACACACCTAACCCCTTAGAACAGGCCACATACGAGAACCTTTTCTAACACAATCCCGAAGATTGAAAATATTGAAAAAAAAATTCTTTTTTTTGCTTTAAAAAAATCAATTGCCACGCAAATCGCCGCCGTTATTCGTCTAATTCATCACCAGATAAGCGCCGACGATATTAGCCGACACCCCACTTGAAAGAAGATCATAAACCATCTCAAACACAGCTAGAGACGGCGGTGCATCACATCACACCACACAAGAAAAGCTCGCACTCTCCGTTCCTAACCACGACTAATTAGGAAGGACGTAAAGGGCGCGCGCACAATTAAGGATGAAACGGGAAAAAAAACTCACGACACACATGTCGTAATTCATGGGGCTTGTATCGCTCGCTGCACTCGCTGAATCGACATTTTGTTTCTCCCCAGCTAACCCCATGGTGAATATGGGTAAAAAACACGATTTTTCGGTCGCAAAAAATCCCCACAGTAAAAATTGCTCCACAAAATACACAACCACCAAAAAATCCCCCAAACCCAAAGCACAAAACAAAAAAAATAGCCGTTCTTCAAATCAACCTCAAATCCTGCTGCCTGCCCTCTCGGCTCTGCACACCACACATTTGCCCCATGCTTGCTGCATGGTGAGCAGAGGTTTCCATTTTCTCTGCCATGCACGTCTTCGCACCGAAGCAAAGGTGCCTGTTTCACATTTCTGACACGCCCCCACTGCCTCGTTTCACATGTCTTCCATCCACACCTTCACACTTTTTCTTCTTAATATTAACCCTTACATTCTCTTACTGACATCCCTTTATTTATAGTATTTCTGGGCCGATTCGTTTTTTTTTTCTTGTCAAACGTCCTCAAAACTTCCCGGACAAAAGAAGACACATCGCCGAAAAGATTTCATTTCCTTTTAATTTCCTTCTCCATCCTCTGAATTTGCCATGTTGCCTTCTACCGCTGCTCCCTCAACTCCGCCCAGACAAAAACGGGCCCTGGTTCCTGGTCCATATACGCCCAAGTCATGTGTCACTGAAACACGGTGGGACTATACGCATGGTGGAAAGCGTTGCGGACGCCCAAGCAGTCGCCATTCCTCGATGCCCGGCTCGTGCGATGCCCCTCACTATGGCATGGCGGAGCCATGAAGGCGTGGAAATCCCCGCCAAATCCATCGGCAAACGATGCATTCACCACTTCTGAGTCCCCCCACCCCCTGAACGCTTCCGGGACTATCGCTTTTTTTTCTTCCACGCCGCTGACGATGTAGGCACGGGCCGAAAACCCGCCCCGACCACCTCCATATGCGACCCGCCGTGAAATCGAAGCATCTACTAGAAAAACTCCAGGCCTTATCTCTGCTGCCGGTGGAGGAATACCCTTCCAAAGTGGCCGGGCCAACTCTTAATGCGCCGTCTCTCTTTGCTGGCTCTTTAGGATAATACGGTGGTGCCGAGACACCAAACACCACTTCAAAACCACATTCCCGCCCATTCTAGGTACTTTTTCAACCGCGACTTCAAGTCCGACCTCTCAAGCGGCGAGTTGGAAGAAATGTCGCTCTTTCGTCGCAGCCGCTCAAGCCATGCTCGCTGGACTTGCACGAGTTGAGAAATACTCCCCGCACGCCTTCACAGAGCCCGGTGCTTGAACAAAACCCCCATTCGACCTGTTTGTGGATTCCCTGGACCCGGTCCAGATCGTCCACATCGAAGACCTCGCGAAAATCCTCGTGCACATCCCAAACCCGTTTCTTGACCATAAATCACGTGCCCACCCTCTGGGACCGAGAAAGCAGGTTGACTATTCCCCACACACGGAAAAGTTCAATTCTCGTACTGGCGAAAGAATTTTGAGCCGTTGTCCGAAGCATAACGGAAAGTTCAAGCCCCGGAAGTTGGATTTTCACGCTGGCCGTGAAGACTTCTGCGATGCCCATTACAAGATGGCCAACAAGTACGTGGAGAGTAATATAGGAAAACTTTTTTTTCTATTCGATTCGCGTCCGAAAGGGAGGGCTTGATTTTTGAGATATTCAATGACGAGGGACTGATGACTGGGTACCGATTTGGATGTTGGAGACATTTTAGCAGGGCTCGGCCGCGTCGAGCTGTGTAAACAGTAGTGTGTGATGTGTGATTTGGTGTATTATTGTTTGCTCAGGGTAATGCTATTCCGATAGACGTCAAGCCCAAGTGGGGAAAATGGTGTTATGTACTATAGCATGGATCTACAATACGTCTCTGGTGAGGCTCATACAAAAAGGTTCAAAAACAAAATAGCTGCTTGAAATGGTAATTTAATTTGGGTCACTGTGATTTATTAACAAGGCGTAGTATGTAATAGGCAATCACCGGAGATATGACTGCATGAGCAGCTTCTTTGCATTATAGATATCCTGCAATGATATTTTTTTTGCGTGTGATACCATTTGACCTCTGGTGAAAACTAGATATTCGGTTGACTGCTCATATGTAGCTTCTTCATCGTGCTTC